>WURT03004375.1:0-16828 GCA_009936505.3 Holothuria glaberrima
TGAAAGGCCTACTCCTCAGCTTTCTTTTGAGGGGTAGGTTGTGCCCGTTGAAAACTTTTACAAGGGTCCAGGGGCCACGAGATGGACCCAAATTAGTGTGTAAGTCAAGGGAGGAATAAATGGTGATGTGCTACCTAATACTGACACTGAACGGACGAGTGCATGGATACATTACTTTGTTTTTCCTTTATGATAACGATTTCTTACGGACGCTGACAATGATGACAGATACATGCATGAATAGCTTTTAAGGAAAAGCTGTAAACACTAGCTTCACAGGTAAGGGGGATTTTCAGTGATAAATCGGGCAGCAAATAGTACTACGAGGTCAGCAAATGTAGGCGTAGAAGTAATACGTGTCACCTGGCGGGTAAATCTTCACTGCGGTGTAAATTAACCGTTAACTGCGGTAGGGCTGTCTGGCGTAAAATCGATTTCGAAAAACACATCTTAAAGCCCTCGAAAAGCAACCAAACTTTTCCAGAGTTACAACATTGATTAAGTACTCATCAAACTAACGATCTACAAACTGTCAGCAAATTTAGACCCAGACTGAAGACGGAGTTGATAAATTTACAATTTCAGATATGGGCTCCTATTGACCTCACGTACGATCTGACGATATAATTAACAAAATCTGAATGCTTCATCAAGTCTTCTAAGACAACGACATGCTGGCCAAATTTAGGTCAAATCGACTGAAGAAGGGAAAAACGGAAGTCCTGAAAACAGCGGCGACAGAACAAGTTTTCTGTTGCAATCGCACACAGTGGCAATACCTCAGCTGACTAGCTGAGCTTATGAGTAGCAGCACAATTTGCAGTTCATCGAGACATGAAATGGGCTTGTAAAACACGGTGACAAAGCAGTCTCATCATCCTGTCAAGTAGGCCTGTGCAATACACAAAAGACAAACTGCATTCTTTATTTCTCATTTTACTATTTTCACTTTCTCACCACAGCAACTAAAGTACAGTAACTTATGTTTCCTTGCACTGAAGTAGTAGCCTGTTGTATTATACAATGTGTAACACATAAAACAACTTCACTAAAAGGTTATAAAAATGAATAAGATATGCTTCAAAGGAAGTAGGCATACATTAAAATATCTGAATCGTCGTACTGCCAACAAATGTTAATTTTTGAATACATAATCCACTTGAACTTCGATGTACACGTTTCGCTTATCGCTATTGTAATAGCCCTTCACCTTTCAGGAATTTTAACTATTTGCTGGTAATCATTCATTGTGAACTTTCTAAATGCATTCAAGATAACTTGTCATTATCATATACTTTTCCAATTTTTCATCAAATCTCAGATAGCTTACGCTATTGCCTTTTAATACTGTCTTATCTTAATAGCGGAGACTTTCTGTTCATTTTAACATTGCCTTGTTATAAACAACTCCCTGATTTCAGTGTGCCAGACGATTATAAACAGCGGCTACGAGTACGTCCTTTCCATCTTGTCGCTAATTACATTATGAATACACTATCACTGAGCATAAGCAACATACAATGTAACGTTAAAGATGATATTTAATTACTTCTGTATATGCACTCATAACACGATCTTCCTGTTGAAGTTCACTTAAATAAGATTTTCCATAGTAAGAAGTAAAATTGTTAACAAGGCACTTTTACGGCTTACTAAACATGTCTACTGTTTAATTACGGTGCTTGATGAGGGTAACGAAGAAATTTTTATTAGCACTTACCCATTCCCCGCACAGCCGTTTCAACAAATACACATATTGTAATGAATGTTGCTACTAAAATTTTAATGGACTTCTACCGTGGATATCTGTAACTTTCTTACTCAGTTGCCTTTTTATTACGGTATGTTTCGTTGTGTTAAAATTTAATCTAGTTGAAAACAAAACAATCACACTTGTGCAAGAATAAGAAAATACAATTTTGAAAATAGTGGTGTTAGAACAATATGAGATACCCTTACCCTCTTAACAACAGAATTTACGTCAAGCTGATATAAGGTATTTTCCGATTGGCAGATGGTATTGTATTGTATCGATTGTATCCTTTGTTAAGTTAGTTAGATGAAGTTTTACGGCTCAGTTTCTAACCAACTGGTTTCAGTTGGGCCGGCCACGGCCTTTTTCCAGTTGTGGCTCACTGGCTTGTTTTTCCTACTCCAATGCTTATGCTGAGCACCAAGCACAATGGCAGTAGGTTCCATTTTTAAAGTCTTTGGTATGACCCGGCCAGGATTCGAGCCCCCGAAGGTTAGGGATTAGGGTTATAATCATAAAAAATCTTCCGAGACAGTGCGCATCGGCCCTTCACGGGAAGGAATGCATGTCTACTTTTTTCAAGAAACTATTTTTAATGTTTTGTATATATGGATGACATCATGATACGAAGGTACTGTATATTTATCTTTTTAAGCGTAAGTACATTGATTGTTCCGGTATATAAAAATTCTTCTCCCGTCTTATAAAAATAGCTAACGGGATGAGAAATAAATTGCCTTGTTCAATGTTTGCACAAGTGTGCTGACCTGACCGACGGCGTACTCTTTACTCCCTCGTTCATTGGCTATTTTCTCAAACTTTTGGTTTACATCTCTGTTTACAATGGTAAGAATATCCACAAGATGGTGGTCATTGTACTTCTCTTTTAAACAATCGTAAAAGCTTTGAACAAACAGTGTTCCCTTCGTTTTATCTCGTAAAGAGGCATAGCCAGGCACTGTACTAAGTACAATACAAAAATCAGCTTCATTCGGTGCATAATTGGACAAATTTGAGGCAACTCCTGCATCTGTAGACATATTTGGACTGTCTTTTTCGTACTTAATCATCAGTTGAAAGGCCTCTCCAAGGCAAGCGTTGATGAAGAATATTTTCGGTTTTCCAGCCAAACTTTTGCAGTTTTCGGCTTTAAAGGGAGCTAAAAGTTAGCAAAAAGTAAAATTGATATCATGACACAAAAGTAATGCATATTTCTTATTTTCTAAACAAATAATAATTTTTTTTGGTGCCTACAACTTCGAATGGCACATTAGATCGGTTCAAAGTAACTGGTTTCTAAAAGGTTGTAGGGATGTTATCGTTTGAAATTTTGTATGGATATTCTGTTTCGGCAAGAGAAGAACGAACTCTATCAATATTAATTAGTTCATTTGATACAAAGCGTGCTTCTAAGTACGTTTTTCGAAATCATTAACCAAGTTGAGGTTTGCTTAAGGCGAAAAAAGTTATGTAGCCTAATATAATAGATTGATTCATTAATCACAATCTGAACCGCCTTTATCGGCAGAATAAATTTACAGACATCGATTCCAAGACCAATCTCTTTAAATTTAGATTACAGCTTTTGTGAAGAGGCGATGTTGGACCCAGTGGTGTAGCTATAGAGGGCAGGGGCGGTCGTCCCCCTAGCTCGGAAATTTAAAAAAATTGGAAATTTTCAAATATCCGAAACATAGCTAAACATTATAAAACTTCCGAAAAAGGGTAAAAATTTCCGAAAAATATAGCACAATGTAATGAAATATATCAAATTTTTCTTTGCCTCGCTGCGCTCGGCATCTGGTAAAGCTTATATTTGGCAAAATTATAGCAAAATGAAGTAAAATATATAAATTTTTTCTTTGCCTCGCTACGCTCGGCATCTAATAATTTTTTATATATGGCAAAATATAGCAAAATGTAGTGAAATATATCAAGTTTTTCTTTGCCTCGGTACGCTCGGCATCTAATGAAACTTAATTGTTTAATAGAATTAATTATTTCTATAAGTCATTATATGGTTATTATTCATAAATATCGTTTTCTTTTCCTTCTCAGTGAAGGTAATGTGTGAATACAATTTTTAAGGTTTGGTCACTGTATTAGGCCTAAGTAATTTATACTATGACCTGCACTTTACGGATCACAATAAATTGTCAAGAATTCCTTGATACTAGACTTGACAAATATCTTTAATTATTGACTTGGAAAACGCTTTAAAGATAATTGTCTTCCCGACATAAAAAATAAGAAATAGCATTAAGTTAATACAACGCAATTGGGTAAATAAATGGATTTGGAAGCTTCAATTTCAAATAGAAAAAAAAAAAACACGCCTCGCTTCGCTCGGCGATTATTACATACTTATACGATCCTACAAAGCCCTAGTGGTAAAATGAGCTTAGGGCCTACATTCACAATTGTATGTGAAGTACGTATTACATAAATACATATCCATATGCATAATACTGTGTAGTTGAATATGCTTTGGGAAATGTAAACCATTTAACCTGAGTCGTAGTATAGAAGAAGAAAAAATCCAAAATTTTCAGATGAAAATTCGGAAATTTTTAGGTCTTGCCCCCTGGAAAAGATCCTAGCTACGCCACTGATATAAGTAATGTTTTCTAGGTTGGCGGTGGATCACTAAGTAATAATTGCATGCATATTAAGGTATTCAGGCAGTGGATCACTAAGTATAAATGTTCGTACGTTAGCCTTTTGTCAATATTGGGGCAGGCCATACTCTTGCATTTGAAAGATACGATTTTTAAAGAAAAACCATACTTCAGCTTCCGCTTTTCATGGGAAATCTGTAGACAAATTAATTAGATAGATGTAGCTTTTGTATTTCTTTATATATGTTGATAAATCACTATACTAAATATTTCATGACTTTATTTGATGAAGTAGTTTCACACTATACCTTCACGGAAAAATCTACACATTCCTAACGGTATGAACTTAAATTTCAAGGACAAACAAGGTATCCAATTACAAGGAATAACAAAGAAATCTGAGGAAATTTGCCCACTTGAGATCACGTTCTGTGACCTGGAGTAAACTTGGAGGTATTTTTTACTAAAAGTAACCAATCCAAGTTTAGAAAGAGATATTTTGAGTCAGGAATGGAGTTTTGGTATGGGGTTTGGTTGACATGTAATGGAAATTTTTTATCTTTCATATAAAACTCCTACAAAATGCCACCAGACAATGCCTTAAATGATGGCTTTCAAGACAAATTTTGTACTTCTTCCTACTGAACATAATTTAAGAAGGCGTTTGATATTAACTTAACACAGTGATTGAAAGTAATGTTTGCCTTCCAATCCATGCAACTATAGAGACATGATCCCAATATTCATCACGTGTACTTACTGAGGATCTCCTGTATGGTAATTCTGCCATCATCTTTGGTTAAAAACGCTTCTCCGTCACCATGCGAGCAGATGAAACACACAAAGCAATCATAGTTTGTGTGATCTTCGTCCGCCATATCCTGTATCAATTTTCTTGTTTTTTCTGAATTTAAATTACGTTCAGTTTCGATGTCAAATTCAAGAGTTTCAAAAATCTCCTCCAGTTTATCTGCATAAAATTGCAAATTTACAATTCATAAAACAGCTACGGAAAACTGTTGAATAGACAGTCCGACAGTAGAAACATGCAATAGGACGTTTCGTGATGTAACAGCTAAATACAGAAACTTGTATTGACTTCGCACTTCAAACACTTTCAGTAATAACTGAGGTTGTTTGCAAGCTTGAAAATGTTTCACCAATACACACGATGTCCCTTCCAGTCGGAAAAGGCTGCTGCCCCTCCCCTAGCCTTAATAGCTATGAAAAAGTATGGATCCCTAACGGCAATAATGAAATCCTAATTTTCAAATTTTCTCCCATGAAACTCTCTATTTTTAAATTGTCTTCAATAAATCCTCCAAACTTTCATCCAAAAAGGCCGAATTTTTTCGCCATCCTTCCGATGACTTGTAAACTCTATATAGGAACGTTGGGTTGCTGCCTCTCGGCGGAGAGCTTGGGCTCCTCCGCCCCACCCTCACCCCGTCTGGCAAATCCTAGCGCCAAACCTATACCATGTCCATTTTGTTTACAGTTGAATAAAAAAACGAATAAGAAAGGAATATTTCTGGTTACCACAAGTAACCTGAAAATAACTGCCTGCAAAAAGCTCCGGAATCCACAACGAAGCAAAAAACTTACCCACATCCATTAAATTCCCGTTTCTTTTGTTAGCTTTTGTAAATTTATCATATGTTAGAATTAGACATTTTCCTCGAGGTTTACGGGTCATGTTGTAGCGATCAAGTACAGCCACTGCATTTCCTGTATTTTTCTTCCTAGTTACTTCAGTCTGGGGCTTCTCCTGATTGTTCGGTTCAACTATACAAAAACAACAGATATAATGGAATAATAAGCATTGAATTATTCTGTTTTATCACACGACAGTCAGTCATTATTTACTATTCATTGTCTTTTAACTTCCTTATTATTCTTTAAGCTACAGTTTACACTTCTGCCTTATAAGCAGGGCTGTAACCGAGTCCACCTAACCCAATTCCGGGCCAATCCCGAGTCCAGCCATTTGAAAATGTAGCGCCTCATCTGCTCATACAAATGCTTTTTGCACTGTTTACAATTACATGATGAAAACGGACACTTTTAGGAATCATACTCTTCCTGACCCTGTAATTTAGTTTACCCTATGCGAACATTTACTTGCTAAATTTTGCACCAATGATAATGTTGCCTTGGCACATTAATGAAACTTTTATTTTTGTAGACTCGACCGGTATCGGCTCCGAGTCCAATTCGAGCTGAATCCATTCCAAGACAGTTCCGATTCCGTTACCTTTATTCCAGGCCAATTCCGAGTCCGGCGAAAAAGGGACTCGAGTCCGAGTCCGGACTCGGATGTTACAGCCCTGCTTATTAGCCATCGTAACAGATCATTGTGACTGTCTGCGTTTATTCCAGTGCAAGAATTTTAAAATGATATAGATTTAATGTACACTGAATTGATTTTGTTGGTTTCTGAATAATCAAACACTGTTGAATTTTTTCGTAAAAACTGAGATCTGTTTTGACAAACTGCTAAGTTTTGGTTAAAATTGTCAAGGATAAACATGCATGTTGACTATCTGAATACTCATAGGTTTTTCTGACTTTATTCGATACGAACCTTTGTGTGTCACGTTGAATGTAATGAAATGGTATTGTTAAAATTCAATTCAAACATTGCAGATTTGGTTAATAAAGCTACCTACCCACCCTGATGACATCCAGCCTCTGCTTCAACTGGTGAGCTAAGTCAGCTCGGCCTGCGTCTTTGAGAGCCATGTGTAAAGCACCGTTGGTAGCATACTCGCCTTTTGATGTCTTCCATTCAAATAACATTTGCAAAACAGCCTCTTTTTGGTTTCCGATATTGTCTGACTTTATATTTTGTAAAGTAACTTCGTCTAACGCCAGACTTCGACCAACATCTAACCAGTCTCGAGCAATTTTCTTTCCCAATTCCTTTGAAAATGTAAAAAAATTGCAGTGTTTACAGAGTAGCTTTGCGAGTCTGTATACTTAAAAGAATGGGTGGGAAAAAAACAGTGGGCAGCTTTGGGGATTACGTTGCGGCTAAAATGGCATGGGGGGCTTTCTAGGTAGTGTCTAATGCCTCAACACAAAATCGGTGATGGTTTCTTAAACTTTTCTCATAAAAAACTAAAAATTAAAAACCGTTTTCCCATACCTCCTCTGCAACAACCTCTTCCATGTTACATGTTTCTTTTCTAATAACCCGATTTACATGCAAGTGTGAAGGCGAACACTCAATCACGAATTCACATGAAGTCCTAACACCCATCCCCAGAAAAAGTCCACCCTATTGTTAAAACCCTTAGCGATGAATAATGGATATCCTTTTGCGACAGCAACTTGTTGATAAAAGGTACAGCAGCGAGGCCGGAAGCGTGCGACAACTTCACAAATTTGCAAAAGAACTTACGAACATTTTAGTGGCTTGCAAAAGATTTGTTTTAGAAACGATTACAATTAAATAGCCCTATCACTCATTCAAAAGGACATTTCACCCTAAAGCCTACAGAAATCTACAGTCTAAACGTCTTTTGGGATCGTTTTGGATCTTTGGTCGTAAATCGATTGGGGAACGCGATCATCATGTCTCTTGCCGTTTCCAAAATTCAGAGTGGTAATACTGCCTACCATGAACGATAATATTAAATGCTTTTTGTGTATTTTAATTACCTCGATTATCATATGGGAACTGCATTGACAGACCGACAGACTTCATTCCAAACTTTTTCAAACTTACAAACTTTGCGCCTTCGGTGCTAGAAGGTTCGGGCTGACTCTCACCAGGCCCCCTGCTCTTACCAAGCAATCTGACCACTTTTTAAACAAAACATCAGCACCTAGCAAGTGCATTTATGTGGAAAGAACTGGAATTTTTTAGTTTTATGTTCTTATCAAGGAAAAGGAAAACGTTCGCGACATAGGATCACAGCTTTTAAAAATGTAATGCTAGGTTTAAACTATGTTCCCAGCGGCCACGGCTATCACGTTTCATGCCACCCTGGTCAACGGGATGGACGTGAGACAACGCGAGGGGACTGGAGTGGCAAACGTGATTGCTGTGGATGCCGAGGCAGATTTTTAAACTGTCAAAAAATCACGGTTCGGATGGGAAACCTAGTAGGCCGTAGTAAAACGGGTGAACGCGACAAAACGTGACAGTACGTAACAGGCCTTTAACAGGAGGCTGTCCGTAGTGGGACGGGAAGCATGTGTATTCCACGGTATCGCAAGGCCCTATCAAGTCTCATTCGAGTCTAAGCAATGTTGTGAGCTAGGTTTACACTATTACATTATTACATTACTGCTTTACAGAACGCAGAGAGAAGGCGCGGTTCTACGAGAGGGGGCGAGGGCCCCCAATTTTTCCAAGCCTCCTCCCCCCCCAAAAAAAAATTGCGCGCAGATTTGTATAAGCTAGTAGTGATGAAAACATAGATATGCTCAGAAAGTATTCCACATGGCTCTTTATTAGGCCCGTCTGCCCGTAGGTAGTAGGTTCTGTAAAAATTCTTTCTATAACTTCAAAAAATTTCCGCACGCTACGTGCGTTTTTTTATTCAGTCTTGTCTAACACCAACGCCCGCAATTCACACATATTGGATTTATTCAACGTTAAAGGCCCTTCAAATATTGTTCTTGCGTGTAGTCGTGATTCTAGAGAATCACGAAAATACATAGTTGCGAAGCTCTAACCTTTTTTTTCTTGTCTTTTGGAAGATTCTCTCTTCAGTCTAACCATTGTTACAAACATATTTTGTAAGAAAAAAGATTTTTCAGTTTCGTCGGAGAGTTTTTATGGGTAAGATAAAGAAAGTAATCCCTGACGACGACCATGCAGTCGTCTCATCAAATTTCTTGGTTTGCTCCTAAGTAGGGCAGATTCTTCAATTAAACCCCAAACTTTTCCAACTTTTCTTAATGAAAGGAAATCTTGTTCAATAAAACCCTATTTTTTCGACGGTTCGCGTGCTTTATACTTCGAGTCCGGCATTCTTTCGGTAACCCATTGCACCTGTCGGAGCTTAGAGTAGCTGGCCCCCAGTCAGGGCGCTTGTCTCCCATCTCGGAAAATCCAAGCATCACAACTGGCTGAGTCTGCATGCATTTTTTTCCCTTGGGCAATAACGTATACCCCTAAATTTCGGGGGGGGGGGAGTCCTCACAGTCCAGGTTGCATCACTTATGAATATTATTAGCTCAAAAGTATCAGTGAACTTTTCTTGCACAAACTAGTTGTACTCCCAAAGTTAGAAGCGAGCATCAACGGATTTTCACGTAGCAATCTAATACTTTGGGCAACATTAGTAACAAACCAGTGACGACTTTATGGTCTGAATTTACCCGAACCATAAATTATTCAAAAATACTTTTTCCGCCCATGATGATTGTAATAAGTGTGAACTGAATTGTGAACTGTGAGGAATTTGGTGTATTTTCAGTGTCATTCGGAGGTCAGCTCAAAGCTCAATGCTAATGTTCCCATCGTACTAATGTCTTTTATAGACATTTAGGGGATTTCCCCTCAGTCTGGATCCCATCAAATTTATGCTTAATTACACCAGGGTCCTATGGTAGCCCATGATTCCCTAACCGTCCGAAAAACACTCAAATCTTCATCCACGCTTGCGGAGATGAAGAAGCACCATCATGACCATAACCTTGTTCCGTTCACTTGTGAGACTTTCCACAAATTCCACGCTTCTTTATTGGAAAAGGCGGGAGAATTGCTCTCAGGGAATGGGAACTCTTGGCGCGCACGTTCACACGTAGGTCTGATTTGTTTAAGATATCTTTGTAGAGCTTGAGATATCATCCCCTGCGGTTTCCGCAAACTACCATCATCTGGTGGCTAAAAACATAGCCTTCTTCGGTAAGGCGGTGCCTCATATGTCAGAATTAATGGCTATGGACCTTCTCTTTATTCTGGTTTTACCAGGGTCAACAGAAACCCAGCCCCCCCCTTAAAAATACGTCCCTTCAACCGCGCCCAGCAGAGAGAAGACCAAGCTGTGAAGAAATAAGGCCGTGGCCAGACAAGCTTCTGTAGAAAGAAGGTGGGGGAAAGATAGATTCCAGGGTGGCGAAAAAAATTTAGGGTTACGAGATGTCCTACCATACTTTAAATGGCAATGTTATTTTTTTATTTTCTAGGAGACGAAGATGTTTCTACGGGGGCGACACTCCTACCTCCTTTGGCATGATGGGCTTGTTGGTCGGTCTATCGATCAGGTCTGTTTAAATTACTGACTGACGCACGGGTGTAAACTGTGGTCAAGATTTTTGGGGAATACAGCCGCACAGGGTCCACGTATGGTTTTGTGCATATAATCTGATGGGTGTAATGAAGCTAACACAGAAAGACAATAGGTACGTACGAAATGAGAAATGGTAAAGTTATGATGAAACTTAAGATTTTAAACCAACCTTTAAATAGTTACTTTCAACTATTTCATTGAATCTGCTACCACCATCTGCCATGACCAGGATTTTTTATTTCTTCGTTTGATTCTAGTGGAAAGATGCGACAAATTAAGACGTGATCTGAAAAACTCAAATGTCAAACGCTGTCATATTTTTCAATAAATGCTTCTAGGATGCAAAGAAATGTTTGCTTTACGTCCACTGACGTAAATCTAGGGGAACTATTTTTTAATGAAACAGGTGTGAGTTGTACAACCTGCCGAAATCCTATCCTAGTTTAATTATTTACATTTTGTGTAAAACAACAAGAAAAAGGAAAACACAAAACAGGTCAATTTCAAGTGAAAACTGTCAATTAAAAGTAACAAGTGTACATCAGAGAGATGATATTTTGCACGATTCAACGGTTTCAAATTAAACAAAAATTTAAAGGTTTTGTCAGCACATATATCGTTTCTCCTAATATTTTGCTAATGTGATAGTACAGGCATGTATCCAGAGGCCGTTCGGACGAACACCCGGAAATACCAATAGTCCACTCCGGATGGTACGACAGTGGTGCTATTGTCTGTGTGTGAGACGTATGGATGATTTATGATGTTCCATATAACATTTAAAGCCTCAAAACTGTCCGAAAGGCAGTCACTCGTGCACTGAGTTTAGTGCTTTCTCCCATCTTTCATAAATAAAAACAGTCAAAAACAAGAGGCACTATTTACTACTCTAAAGGTTTCTCAATCTTTCGTAACTCGAGACCCACTTTGAATTGTTGTAATTACCAGAGGACCACCGCCTTTTTTATGCGTTAACTACAAATTTGATATTCATTTATGTTCGTTACGTAATTATACGTGGCAAGTTTCGACAATAAACACTGTTCTAAATTCCTATTTGAATCTCAAGACTCTACTGACTGTATTAAAACTAATGACAAAAGAAAAGGCCTGTCCGGTTATGCTTATTTATTTTTCCAGGAGACTTCGCGAACCACGAGTCGGCGCTTAGCTGTCCACAGTTTGAGAATCGCAGCTCTACTCTGTGGGAGTAAGAAGTGGGAACAGGGGCAGTGTGCTACCGTAAAAATTGAAACGATTGATCAATTTGGGTAAAAACGAAGCAGTCAAAATAGTGTTGTGCACCTCACAATAGATTCAGAATAAAAGTCTCGAGACCAGGAAGCCCCCTTGAGTTTATTAAAGGCCCTTTTGTACCGTGAGTGCTTCTCCTTTCGACTGGTGCTCACGGGTGAATAAGACAGGGAATTTACTCCCATTAAAATTCCCTAAGGACAAACTGAGTGTATCGTCAGTCTAAAACCGTGTTGTAGTTCCCATGGTGCATTTCTTTTCCAAGTTTCTTCAGTTTATCCCGATCGATTTGACATTATATAAGAAGGAAATAATCCCCACCACCAGAGAAAGTATAAGCGATGTATTGCTTTCCCAACCCATCTTATTTCTAAAATTTCTACACTGACATCTGCAGTTTTACCCACTCCCTTTTTGCGAGCTCGTAGCCAAGGTGGACAGGAGGGCGGCTTCCCACTGAGAAAATTTTCGCCATCTACAAATCAAAAAACACCATTGCCTTAATGCATTCAAATATACCTTTCACCTCGCCCTTACAAAATATTTCGCCGCAAAGCTATCCTGACCCTCTCTTCAGCTTGCCTGGCTACAATCATGCCCTTTGCCATCATTTGTTATATAATGCTCCCTTCAACACTTGTACAATTGTTCTCTCCATTTCAAATACATCAGCAACATAATGAACAAACACCAGCTATTCATTACATCATATAAAATCTCTTTATCACATATAGGCCTACCGTGGTCGTATAGGAGTCCAATGATTTGGAGGTGGAGGGGTGCTGTAATGACTTGCCCGATAAACGTAACCAAAAATTTTCACGCGTCCAACATGTCAATGTACGCATCATATAGACATGCATCGGTTATTATATCGCAATGATCGCATGACAACTACATTCAATCGCTTGCCGTGTTATCACCCTTCGATATTGGTTATTAATTTTGGGAAAGTCCTTACAATAATGATGAAAATAATCAGTGACTCAACCAGAATTTACCTCACGGGGCCATGCAGTATGTTGTGTGATAGCAAGCCGACCTGAGGGAGGGGTCTAAGGCGAGAGTGTCCCCTCTCATTTGAAAAATTTTGAAAAATTAGGTGTCCTTACATACAATTTGGTGCCACATATGCTACCTTTGAAGTAAAATTTGTATTAAAAAATTTACGTATTTTATTGGGTACTAAAACAATCTGCATCAGTGAGGGCCGGGCATGGCCCAATGGCAATGCCCTGAATAGGCCACTGATAGAAATAATAAAATTTAACCATTGAAAAACACACTGGTGAATTACCGAATATACAGGTACCGGTGCAATTCAAATCAGAACTTTATTTTATTCACCAAGAGAGTTCTTTTTTAAAACTATTGATTTCCTGTGGCTACATCATTGCAATTTATTAAACTGAAAACCTTGTAAATGGCTTGTAAACACCATATCTCAAGATAGCAATGACAAATGTGAGGTCACCAGATGTTAAATTATAAGAAGTTGTAAAAAATGACATAGTCAAGAAGTGTAAATCTGAGGGATGAACTGGAGTGCAACAAGCACTTTCTTTTGGCAAGGAATCATTAAGCCTTTGGGCTTTCTGGTTAATACCTAAAATTTATAAAATTCTTTAACAGAAAATTTTACTTCAAAGTTAGCGTATGTGGCACCAGATTGCATGTAGGGACACCTAATTTTTCAAAAACATAACACCCCTCCCCTTAAACCCCTCCCCTAGGCCGGCGATCACACAGCATATTACATGACAACCCATTGGTTAGAAGCTGAGCCGTAAAACCTCATCTAACTAACTACATGACAACCCGTTAGAAAAATCCTGTCTACACCACATTATGTCCTTGCCCCATTTTATGTAATTGATCCAGAGCTTCCGGGGGGCCCTATACAGGTATCTGCTAGCCTTAGAGGGGGAGGCTTCAAGAGGTTTCCTGGCAACTTAACGTGTTCTTCTTTTAGACAGCATAGTCTCCTCTTTCACCTAAACAAAAATTAGAATTCACATAATTGTGGGCATTTTCCAGTCATAGGTGAACAGCTCCAAAAATATCCAAAAGATAGCACCAATTTGTATCTAATCAACCTTAAATTAACAAAATTTTCTCAAAGGGGGAGGGGCAAAGGATAGGGGCACCCTCCCCTTAAACCCCTCCCCCAGGACGGCAACTTTATGTCATGACAAAGGAAGGATCCCCATTGCTGTACAAGAAAACGCAGAGCACATAAACAATGGGTGCAATTTAACGCGGCATCGGTGGTGCCCCCAGTCACCAGAGTCTAGCCGCGCCACTGATGGCAGTTACATATCAACAGACTTTTGACAACAATTCAATTGTTAGAGGCTATACAGTATAGGGGGAACGTGGGGCACAGTGAGACACAAAAGTTATTTTTAATCATAACACACTCACCGAACAGTCAAATCGAGTGATATTTTACAGGTAGCATGTTCACTCAAAAGTCTTCTTATAACCCAGTTTACAGGTGGTGACACCTTGTGCAAAGGTCATTTAAAGCGTTTTTGATTCCTTGACGAAGGCATGCAAGGAATCTATGTGATGGTGATGTCGTGTGTGGGTATGTGTGTGAGTATGTGACGCTTAGCTTGTAAACAGGATATCTCAAAATAGCAATGATCGACACTTTTCATATCTGGTACTGGTATATAGATTTGTCATGTTGAGAGGAAGAACCCTATTGTTTTTGGTGGAGGTCAAAGGTCATTTGAGGTCACCAGAGGTCAAAAACCAAAAACCTTGTAAACTTGATATCTCGAGAGAGCAATGACCGCCACTTTTCATATTTGGTACATGGATTTGTCACGTTGAGAGGAAGAACCGTATTGTTTTGGGTGGAGTCCAAAGGTCATTTGAGGTCACCAAAGGTCAATGACATAAATCGTTAACGTTATCAACATGATATATGAAGATGGGAAAGACGGAAACTTCCTACTTAGTATATAGATTTGTCGTGTTGAGAGGAGGAACCCTTTTGTTTTTGGTGAAGGTCACAAGTCATTTGAGGTCGACAGAGGTCAAAAACTGAACTTTGTAAACATGACATTACATGGGAGGAAGCACAGACAAATCTCTCCTAAGACATGTTTTTTTTTCAATTTTTTTTCTTCATTTAAGTTTTGGTGGGGTTCAAAGCTCATGTGAGGTTAGCAGGAGTCAAATTGTGAATGCGTTGTAAAAAAATGATGTAGTCAAGAAGTACATGCAGTTTCAGGAACAAATATTTCAGCCAACAGCTAACCTGCTTGTTAGGGATCATTTACTATACACGTACTATATGCACAGTATAAACTCATTCACTGTTTCAATGGACGAGTTGCAATGGAATCATATTTTGGTGTCTCACTGTGCCCCATGCTCCACACAACTGCCACAAAATCCCATATATTGATAACCATAAGTCATTATATTGCTGTAATATGAGCAGAGAGACAATACCAAAAGTAATATAACTGATCTA
The DNA here is from genome assembly GCA_009936505.3 of Holothuria glaberrima. Lineage (NCBI taxonomy): Eukaryota > Metazoa > Echinodermata > Holothuroidea > Aspidochirotida > Holothuriidae > Holothuria > Holothuria glaberrima. The sequence goes on from WURT03004375.1 coordinate 15,364, forward strand.
TCAATTACAATTAATAGATATTCAAGTAAAATTTGAATCCAATTTTTCTCGGTAATCAGGTAATATACACACCAGAAGGGCTCACAATGAACTGTCTCACTATGCCCCACGCGTAAAAATTTTAACGTGAATCAAGTATTTCTTAATAACAAAGAGTTAGAAGGAAATTTTATCCATGGATTAAGTAAAGAAGAGTAAAGAAGTCTTCCTGATCAGTATTAATATCTATGAAAACATGTGGATCATACCATGTAAATTTGATGTCGATTTGGACCGAAAAATTACTTTTTGCAGAAAAAATTGGCAACTTTCCAGAACACCTTGCGAACATGTTGTATGGGTAGGTGAATTGGCTGTTATGTAGCATTACAACAGTTTACCACGTGGTACTGAGGTTTGGTGTTAAAATTCAACATATCATCACAAAATTACAGCGTTTGTCTTTCTGTACCTCATGTCCCGCCACTGTGCCCCACTCTCCCCCTAGGCATATAGGTTCCTTTGTGATTTAGTATCTTTTTAAATGCCATCTAAATAAAGCAACAATAATAGTACTGGTTGATAACAAGTGGTATCCGTCATTGACACAAAAGTGCAACGAGCACAGTAGGCTACAGAATGATTAAACAGTGCATAAAATGAGTCCTTCAGAGAGCGTTGAACATAGTAGGAAGGTCTAAAAGGTTTACGCATACAAAGTGCAAAGTACCCATACATAAGTAACCAAACATAAATAGCTTACCTACAAAGAAAAAATATTACGTCGATCTCAAACAGCTCTGCAGCTCAGCAACTGATTTTCAAGTCCCGTCGCTACTTTTGTAAAGGCTATGACGGCAAAGCACGTACAAAATAATATAGAGTAGGCCTAATCCTTTTTACATTGTTAGCCTATAGCGTCAAGTACAGTCTCGATTGAAGGTAATTAGTAGGGGAATTCCACTGATGTAGCGAGTATGTTTATGTTGTTCAGACCTTGATTATTGTTAATATTCAGTGTTGTCACCTTACGTACAAGAACTCGGCTGGATCACACTATAATGTCAAGCAAAGAAAAACACTTCGTTGGTCTACATCGTCGCGTTTCCTCATGTGACCTTTGAACATTTACATACATATGGCAGCCAAAGCTTGGCATACAATAGGCGAATCTTTTACTGAATGGTACTTCACCAGCCTGCAGAGATAGTACAGTTACATATTGAAAGAGACAGTTCGAATGTACTGTATTCATAAGCGTAGGAAGCAATATGAAAGTGGGGGAGGGGGGAGGGGCAGCGGAACAATTTTTGGACTGTACACCTCGCCCTACCCCCTAGACCAAAACATACATTTTTGATGTGAAATGTTTCGCCTTTTTCTACCTGAAAGAGCAATTTAAAATAAATAAATAAATAAAATGAACAAAAATAAAAGGAACATTTGCATGCCATAACTCATGTTAAAAAATGAAACTGCACATTGA
>WURT03004386.1:0-13136 GCA_009936505.3 Holothuria glaberrima
CAACTAAAGAAACTCTACATGAGATAAAAACAATGATAGAGAACCACCTTGGATTATACAAATTTGTATTTTGTACTGTACACCTTTGCACGGAATGCATGTATAAAGAGTAATATCAATGGCAGGAAATGAAGCCCCCATATTTCATCCTGACCTGGGATCATCTAAAACCTTAACCACTTCCTAGATTGGTAAGTACTGACCATATTTATTTGAATACTGTCTCTATATATATGTAGGTGAGGCCTTACTGCATTTAGGCCTAGGTTATACAATACCATACCAACTTATTGTACACCCTACTGACACCACTGTAGTATTATAGCACACTTATGCCTCATATTGCACAAAGTAATATTAGTGTCTGTTACACAGTATTCAGTTTACATTACCTGAGAATGTCACAAGAAAATACTAACTAGTGATAATAAATATTTAATGCATGACAAATGATGTATTACCTACCCTAATTTATGAGTTTAATAGGAAGTTTACCTTTCTCAAAATTATGAGATTCTGTCACATTTATTTAAGGCTGGAACAAACTATTTTAAGAAAGGTTTTAGAATAGGCAGTTTTTGTAAGATACAACCCAGCCTGAATGAATAGCACAAACGAAAAAGTACTGCAGTAAAACCCCATTTATGTGATGACTCATTTATCCAAAACCTTCTTACTTCAAACTGGCCTGGTGATTTTACCACACTAACATTTAACACAATTCAGGTCGTTCAGGAGACCATATAGACCTGAATTTTGGGAATAAAGTATCTGAGTTTTGGAAGTAGACCTGCAAAATTGTCTGTCATATCAGGGGTCACGAAAAATAACTAAATATTTTCATACGTTTTCTGGAATTATGCGAACCATTTCGAAAAATTGGGAATACTTTGGGACTCTTTCCAAGGGACCCAGTGGGCCTGTGTACCATACTTAAAGCCAAAACTTGAAACTCCATTGACCCAAATTTTTCCTTAATCTGAACTACCTTCAGCCCGTTGTGTTCGAATGAACAGAGCTTTTCTGTGCTCTACTTAGGATACACACAATGTTGCCTACACACCTATTAGCTGGCCTAACCTTTCATACAGTCTGCCTTCATACAGTAGCAATACCTCCATGGCCTATCCCATCCTAATGCATCAAAGTAAACTTTAATTCCATTCACTGATCATGATAAACAAAGTCAAGTCAGATTTCAGCGAAATAACACATTTTGGTTAAGGGGTATATTCAACTTTGAATTTAGGGGGATCATTGACAAAAAGGAATTTCACTCCTTACAGAGTTAGTGGAAATCAACAAAAGGTATGGGAATCCTATTCAACAAGCAAAGGCATTAATACTTTTTAGTACGGTATCACTTAGCAATTCTCTTTGTCATTGACCCTTGAACTGTACAAACAGTGTACGGGTCTGACTGCTCCCTGTACAAGCCTGTAAGCTGAATGAACAAACATTGCAGACACAGAACTATCTGGATCAAAATGAAACCTCAAGGCAGACAATTTAAGCAGGCTTACGTAGGGTTATAGGGAAAGCATAAAATGGCTGGATGCAAAAGAAAGGATTATCACAATGAAGGCACATAGCCACAGGAAGGGGGCACAAGGGGCCCATTTCTCCCCAAATTTTTTAAATAAAAGGTCTTGCACTGAAGGGGGAAAAAGTTATTACCAGATCAGCCTTTTTGGAATACAAATGTGGGAGGGAAAAATGGAAAATCTTGCACCATTTTGCATCTGGAGTCCTTGAAATATGCAAAAATGTTCAAAGGGGAGGTGGACCCTCCCCTAAGACCCCTCCCCCAGACTGATGAAACTCCAACACTGATGTACCTGGCGGAATTGATTTTCTGGCTATGGGCCTGGCACAACAATCAGTAAATAGCACAAACTCCAAAATTGGTAACAAATACAGTATTCAAATTAAAAGTGTATTCACATTTGATCTCAAGCAGATCAATTTTCTTGTGTAAAATGAATCTCACACAAACGATCTAACCTCAAGACCTTCAAGTTCATACTTCTACTTGGGAAATGAAATTTCCATCACAGGTTCAAATATAAACAAAATTAATGTGAATGTTCCCAATATATATATATAGGTCACCCAAGGGTGGTGAGGCACTAACACATAAACTTAATGTAGTATGTAATGTAAAAGCTACTTTCTTTTTATCAAAGTCTTCATTTTTGCTGACCTTTTTTTAGGCAACTTTATTTAACATTCAATTATCTCCAGTCTTTGTTGGAAAATAGATAATGTGACTTAATTTAATGTGAGGAATGTTCCATAATAGACAGCAAATGCAGCCTGGTCAAGATTATATAGGATAACGTGTGAATCAGTGTCTTGGTTGCAGCTATTCTACAACAATAAAGAGAATATCCTCCCCAAGTCTAAAGATGTTACAGCAGCATACTCAGGACTGTAGTAAAGTGAAAGGTACACCAACTTCAACCATACAGACGAGTAGTTTGTTTGCTAGTGACACATTCCTGGTTCCACATGTACCCAAATACAAATTAACTGACTTAGGAAAAGAACGTCGGTCATTAGGCAGACATGCAAGCTAACATAGAACTGCCTTCCAAACTTTGAATCTACCATGAACTTACCATGAACTCATGAAGACATTTAATAACTACAATATGAAGAAAACCACTTAACATTTTGCAGGAAATCAATACTTACAAATTGAATTACGCATGACAAGTAATTCGATTATAACATAGCATTCACTAATTTGGTATTGGAGGCAAATACATACTGTATCCACATGAGGATTATTGAATAGACCAACTTTTTGCTTTACAATTGATATTAAATCATCCAAATACTACATTTAACTAAGTGTTAACATCTCTGCTGAAAAATGGCCATGACCAATTTTAAGAAGTGACTGCCGTAAGCTGAAGCCCGGAAGATCTTGAGTTGTACATTCTCGAGCACTAAGCTTGCAGGAGATGACTGAGGTATAGAGGTGTTTCAACACATCACATGATCTCGCTTCGGTTTGGTTTTGAAGGGTAAACATCCATTGTGTCACAGTAGTAGTTATGGTTATGCTGTGTGCATGTGCTGTAAATTTATACATGTACTGCGTGTTTTGCCTTTCAGAACTAGTCTACATAACTGTGAATAGGGGGTACCAACCTACAAAAGCTCAGGAGCTAGCTAAGCTTAACCCCAGTGGATAAAAAATATTCCTGTGTACAAAAGCTGAAAATGTGTATGATAACACTATACTGTACATAGGATGAAACAATTAAGGCAATCTTACAGCATGAAGAAAATTAAAATTTTGAAGGGCTCAAATACTCTCACCAACACTCTATAAATGTCCGAGGATAATGAGAATGAATCAGCAGGTTGCAGGACCAACTTCTGGGTACATGGGTGGAAGTGCTAAAACAATTTCCAAATGCCTTCCTTCTATGGGAAATAATGCGTAAGTACAGTAGATGTAGCATGGGGTGAGTGTATGTCTCCAAAAATGGAGAATAATCGCAGTGGATGTAAATCTAATTTGCAGCAAAACCTTTGTTGTACAGTATTTATGATCTCATCACATTGTATGTTCTCTTTTAATGTAATTCTAAAGTTACAAACTTCCGAGCCATTACCCTGTATGTCTTCTGTCTGAAGTAGATCCTGTTAAGCCTTTACAATTAAACAACACCACAACCACATCCTGGACTCAGCATCTAAAAGCATGTTACCAAATGTTACAAAAGGAAGCAAAGAACTGCAACTTACAGATCTAAGCCTACATGTATGTAATTTTTGGGGGTAGGGAGAAGGGAGTGTCAATGTCCATGAGGATCAACATATTTTTTAAAAATGTCACATCCACTAAATAATCCTGATGTAACAAAGGACAAAACAACAAAAAAGGCCTAGATATTTGAAACTGAGAAATGAACATTTTGTCACCCTTTGCTCTAAGTGAAAGTAGATTACCATACTCAACATGAAGTTCCTGTCCCAAGTTACCTCAAGACTTAACAGTTTATCCTGCCTACAGTACCCACATGGGGTGTATGGAAACATAAGACTTTATAAAATAAAAAGAACTTCAGTTAAGAGTAACATCTGGAAAACCAAGCCCCAGAAAACTAAAACCTGGAAAGCTTAAGACCCAGTTTAACCAGTAAACTGCAGAATTAGAATAGTGTAACTTTCATCCCACTGTGGAATTAGGTAATACTGTAAGTACGGTGCATACAAGACGGATATATCTGTCATACGCAGAAGCAGGAAGTTGGGACATGAAGAATAAATCCGTCATATACTGTATGCAGTTAACTGGTTACTTTGTCCAGATTTTATTATGTAAAACTATTTTTCATACCAAACCACAATTTTTTTTTTACTGAATCTTATTATCCAGGTCTTACTTTTTTTCTTTGACTTGGTGTTCCAGGTCTTAGGTTTCCAGGTCTAATGTTTTTAGGTACCCTACCCACATGTGCTGGTTTACATTTTCTCACTGTCTGTCTTCATGTTTAAATAAGTGGAACATCACATTATAGGCTACCACACTCCTACAGACCCCAAAGCCAGTCTCAGACACATTCATTACTGTAGGCCTACAGTACAGTGGCTTGTTATGGTTTGATTCACCTCTCCTTCTGAGAATTCCGTCATTGTTCAACACCCATTTCCTTGCCCCTTTGGCCTTAATGTCACTAATTGGTTTAAGGTCATGCATGTGATTCAAGTATTAGTAATATCATGTCACTGTGTCACTGCTGGAACACTATCCAGTGCTTGCCCTAACACACTATAAATGCCTACACTTTCAAAAGCCATTCACCACAGGAAACAATATTTTCTTTCAACCATTTAGCAGCAGAAATATCAACCACAGACCCTACAAAGATTGCTTTGTTACATATTCTCTTTCCGAACCACAGCACTTTTTCTTTTAAAGTTTGAGGTCCATGAACCATGACATACCATTCAAAATAAATGCCATATACAGTACCCTTGAGGTGAGCAAACTTTCAAGGTACATATCTGCCAAAATCAGGGAGTTGCTGGCAACAAGGTGCAAAGACATACCTGAACAAAACCATTCTAGAATGATGTTGATATTATCACTTTATCCGGATTCAATATCAATATCAACTGATATTCCTCCTAATCATCCTTTATCCATAAAATTTCCTTGAAATACCAATACCACCAACTCATAAAAAGGTTATTGAGCTCTTTTAGTTCTCTTTGCCCTTAAAGGGAAAATGCAGTCACCCCAATCAGAGTTAGCGTGCCCGTCACTCTTCATGAATGGCCTTTTTTGATCATGTGACAATATTTTTGTTTATGAATTGTGAAAATCAAGGAGAATTTTTCCTTGCTTTACCTATTGCTTGTAATAGTTATATCCAAAATGTCTTCAGAAGTGTTTGTAATGCAATAAGAAGAGATTTGCAAGAATGCTGATTTTTCAAAGCAAATTTTGGAGTGACTGCCTACTACCTTTAAATCACACTTTAAAGGGGCTCATCGAGTTGGTATCAATTATTTTATGAAGAGTTTGAAGGAAATCATTGCATGACAATGCTGCTAATTTGCCTCATTACTCATGTATCACTTCCTATCATTACTGAAAATGGGAAAAATTGTAGTTTTTGTTGAAAGAAGTTGCATATGATCAATACCTAATGGTAAAAAGTGTCTGGTCACAAATTTGTAATAAATGATTACAATTATTAATTGCCCTATCATTGCTACTTCAGTTGTGTGTCAAATGTACAGGATCTCTTAGTTTGACCATTTACCATCAAGATATGAGTAAAACTAAACAGGGGTGACAAAAAATCATGAATTTTGTGAACCAACTGAACATGCCCCTTTAACTCATGTAAGTGGAATGACAGTACAAGGTAATGCACAGCAGCTCATGGCCTTATGTTAACAGGGAATAATTTAGTGCCTCAATTTTTGCATAGTCATTTCGAGAATTTTTTTTTACTTCTTTTGAGTAAATCACTGAAAACTCTATGGGTACACACCTCAAAAAAGTGCTACATTTTTGCATCTGTGTAGCATTTTGGCCAGCTTATATGGCAAATGGCGATGCGATACTGGATAAATTATTCCCTGATTTACACCCGCTCCTTTCTGTACAGAATAGTATCATATCAAAGAATAGTATCCACCACACTAAGCTTTTGTACAAATTAAACTCAGCAACTGTCGTAGTGTTTGGTAATATGACCAGCACAACACTAGACTGTCATACAGTACCTTTGTGGCTGGAACTGAGGCACAGAAAAAAATACAGTTCATACTTCATAGACAACCATACAGTATTAAACACCTTTTAATTGATATCCTATGCATAGAATGTAAATAGTATAGTACCATAAAAACGTATCTAGTTTCAGATTCTGCCTACAAAATTGTTTTTCTTAACTAACCATTCCTCCAAATTCTTTTAACCTGATCAATGTGTGTCTAACAGCGAAACTTCCTTCCCACGATATCTATAAATGTCTGCAGTATAGTATGCCACTTAACAAATAGGAATTTCTATCTACAGATCTATTCTGGGTTCCAAAGCCCTTGCTAATCTTATTCGATTTGCAGTCAAGTTAATCACTCAACCCATTTTGCCATTTGTGTGATTGATGCACATCCACTGTCCTCCATAAAACACCAACAGAATCACTGCCTCTCAATCCTCTTTCACAACTTCATTCAAGCTAAGACTTCCACCTGCACTCAAAATACAGTGCTATAACCACATGATTTGAAAACCAGATGCAAACAGCTGTTTCAATTAAAAGTGGAAAAGGAGTGAACACTTGACTGAAGACCTGCAACCAAGCATACCTCAGTAGTAACACAGAATTTTACACTTGAATAAATAGTAGCTGGGTAGGACAAACTTTCAAAGCTTTATAAAGAGGGTCATCCTTCAAGGACCACCACTTGTCATCTCAATGGCCTCAAATCAGCTTTAGTCATAAAATCTAGCTATTTTATAACATTTTTAGCAAATAAAATTATTAGACTTTCTTTTAAACAGAAAAAACAATTGAATTCCTCATTTTTTGACATTCAGTTTTCATGATATTGTAATGTTACATGGATAACAACAAGCTATTTTTTAAAGTATGAGGCGAAGGTAGAACTTGCAGCATTAATGGTTATGACCTGCATGAACATTTAATATGATTCAAAATTGTAATATTTTGAGATGTTCTCCTTTAAAAATGTCATATTATTTTTATTTTGCTTTTTATACCAGACTCATTCTAGTTCAGAGCACATAAGTAGACTCCATATAAACATAAGCAGTAACAAATATGGACTGACTGCAATCAATATCAATTCTTTACTAAATCAAAGTGCTAGGTTTTCACAATGGTGGCCAATTTGATTATGCTCATTAATATTCATGAAGATTGGCTGACAGTCTATTTTAAGAAACTTGAACAACCCACCCAATTTCAACAGCAACATGACAAACAGCTTCATGATACAAAATAACTGAAGCCAAGCTGGCTGATATTTTTCTTGTTTTAGGGTCTAGATTCATATCGAATTTTAAATGAACCCCTCTACTCATTCTCAGATTCTGAATAGTTTTAACAGCTTTCGAATATCACTCCAATAGGAAGTAATTGCACTGCTGCATATCTATGCTCTGATCACTATTGACTTTCAATTGTTCACTCACAGCTTTTGCATTTGAAAAAGGGGAAAAATTAGGAAATATGACCAGAGCAAAACTATGACAATAATATTCAGGTTTTGCTCGAAGTAAATGCTTATTGCTTGAGCCTTAAAGGGATACTCAGGAGACAACATATTATGGAGGGTTTCATAAAATCAGGGAACTTTTTCTCTCTTTATTGGCGTAAAGCTAATCCCAACAGTATGTGTTACAGATTTTTAAAGAAAATTTTCAATCCATAGCAGTGTATTGCATAACCAGAAATCTGTGATGTCATAAAGGCAGCCTAATTGAACAATCTTTATAAATAATCTTGACATGTATGCACATGTAAATGAAATATACAGACACTTAGTAAGAGTTGTAACCTTTACTGTCAGAAAATTTCAAGCTCTAATCTAAAATAAATGTTATTCAATTTTTCATCAGTTTCACAGCTGAATGAAATGCTTCAATTTTTAGGACCAAAAGATTTTGGAAGCAATCTGCCAAATTAAACATTAAATTAATTTTGTCTATTTTTGACAATAACCTACCTTTAAACAAGAACATCTTGTGTTGTGAACAGGCCATGGGTGAGGGGTTAGACATGCATGTTGTAAAAAAATTATTCTCTTTCATTTGAGGTTCATTAAAATTGTCACTGGAATATTCCTTTAAGCTTATTAACCAACACTGAGAGATTCACTTTGTATGACTGTCACAGTCTGCACAAAGCCTCTCAAGTACACTTTACAGGTAGGCCTATATGGAAAAAAGGGCCTACAGGGAAATGATAACTTGTGATAACTCCTTAGGTATGTATGTGTTCTCACCTTGGAGCATACTCCTGTATGCAGTGTCTGTGATGGCATAGACATGAGGGGGCACTTCATGGCGTTTCTTCCCACGGTAAAGTTCAATGACCTTCTCAGTATAGATGGGTAGCCTTTTGTATGGATTGACTACTACACAAAAAAGGCCAGAGTAAGTCTAAAAGAGGAAAATAAAAAGAAAAAAGAACATGTTTCAAAAGCATGCTGAGAATTCTTAACAAAATGAAAAACTACATACTAAAGTCTTGATCACTTCACTTTGACCTCTGCTGGCTTCAGATGACCTTTAGTTTCCAATAAAAGAGCTGGTTTCTTTAATCATGAACACCTTGGCTGCAAAAATTTTAAGTTACCGTTGAAACCTAAGTGTCAATATATCCAAGAGGCCTACAAATCTTGAACTCTCAGCCTGAAAAAGCACAATCTTCCCTGCTACTGAACCAAACAGTTTGACAAGTAATTGACATCTTGGAGAGAATATGGAGCCTATAAAATCAGTGATGAATGGACAGAAGATAGGGGAATGTAAAGAAGAATGAAAAGTTCTTTAAAAACCATCCACTCTTCTCCAGCAGCAAAATGGCCAGGATACAGTGTAGACCCACCAAAGCATAAAACTCTCACACTGTTTCAAGTGTGTATACAACTCTAACAAAGCTTAGCTAAAAGGACCTAACTGCTTCACAAAATTTTATATGAACACCCAGCAAAGACTCACAAGGAGCAAACGAGGAGAGATGTACAATAAAATTTTGATAATGATAATGAAGTAAAGACGCTTAGCGTTAACCAGATGATTTCAAGAAAATGACGGCACTTTGTCAACCCAAAAACTCCAAGCCACAGGGAATTGCTTAGAAGGCGAATGAGACCGGTTGATCATAAGAACAAGATGGCGGAGATAGGGGTGCAGTGCTAAAACTACTCCAGGTAGCGTGCAAAGTGCAAATTAATGCAAATTGAATGTAGCAAGGGGTAAGTTCATGTCTGCGAAGTGAATACTATAGTATTTGTCTTTCAAATGCCCATGACTGTAAGAACTTAACAGAATCATGCACAGTATGCATACAACATAAAATTAACATCGTTTAAGCACTGTACCCCAAATTACTTCAAATGTTGACTTTATTAAATAAACATGTTCAACTTATTGCTTCCTCCAATTGATTTGAATTTTCAAGCAATATTGTCAGACACATCATACTGAAACACACCTTTTCTTCTGTCACTTGGCAACGAATGACACATACATCCTTCAACACTTACAAGCTCATCAACAAAAAACAAAGCATCACTTAAAATATTGCCTCTTTCTTTCAATTACAATTTCTAGACAGTGTCAAATTCCCACTTGACTTTTCTTGAAATCTACACTGCATACATATATACTTGTGATTTAGGCAGTAGTAAATGTGTCACAATGCTGTGAACCTGTTATTGATATCTGGTTTCAGATTCTTTCAAAGGTAAAAAAATCTAAAAAAAAATAGAGGGAGAGAAAAAAGAAACTCATAGGTAAATATTAAGGTACAAAATAAACCTTGAAGTTTATCTGGATAGCAACACTGTCCTGTATGTTATCACCTTATTATAGTACACACCCAGTTTGAAAACTAGTTTTATAGATTACAAACCAAAGCAGTTCCATTTCACCGGAAAAAGACATTTTAAAATACTGGATGCAATTTCACCATATTCAGCCCCTTTTCACCAACTTCTTGCCAGAATCAAAGTATGACAAGGAGGGGGAAGAGGGGGTGGAGTTGAAACATTTGGGAGAGTCTTACTCTTTTCTTTTCTTTTTGGACCTGCACTGAAAAATACTGTCTCAGTTAACACTAGTTTTAAGTAGTGATTGCAGGTTTTGGAGGCAAAGTTTGGAAACTTCATTGGAGAATCAGCCTGTCAGGCTGTCATCCCCATTTTATTTCTGGCGCTGGCCAGGACAAATACTAAAGCAGGTTACCAAACTTTACTTCAGAGTCAGGTCTCCTGGCCAAAGGTTGCCTACTTAGCAGGCTGTACAGCATATTTCTTGTCCTGTAAGATCCCTAACACCTGCCAAAGTGAACACTGAACAAATTCTTTTGGATATTCATAGATATACTGTATGTGGCTTCAAGAGGCTGAACAGCAATTCCATATTTCTTGGAATTGGAACTAAGAAAAATACTCAATACTATCAAAGATATGCACAAAAACCAAATTCTGGACTAGAAGTTTGTGTTCTGTCACAGGTTTTAATGAAATATTGACTTACATGGTCTTTTCTTTACTTGCATTCATGTTAACACTTCTGTGATAAAGCACTTCCAATCTCCCAAACTGGAAGCCCATCACCAAACCCACTAAGATGCCTGTAATATAGCAGACATTTTAACCCTTGCACTCTTTAAACTGGGACAACCTCCCAGGAACCGCGGAGACGGGGGCTTTAGCCTCGCACTTTTTCTGCTGTGGGCATTTTGGGCCGCATTAAACTGGACACTGGAAACTTTATTTTCTTGAACATATTGGGCCGCCTCTATGATTAGCCCCCTCACTTCAAAATCCCCAAAACCTACCTGTTTTGCAAATCTATGAGCCCTTACCTCACCTATTACTACTATTGGACAGTCCATATACCGCGGAATGATCACTGACAATGAAAATCCTACCCACACTAAGTGGTGCCCTACGCACATCCTTGCTGCTCCTATGCAACTCGCCCTTGTTTCATTGGACCCACTTGCTGGATACTGAGAGAGCACGGAAGGGCTATACATCAAACTGTGCCACTAGTTAGGGTGAGTCCAACACCAAAACAACCCACAAACAAACACCAGAACACCAGAACATGATGAAGTCACTCCTTTGGAGGAGGAAAGCTCACCTCAGAAGTCTGGAGAGGAAAGCCCTTGCGGTCTGATGGAGCTTAGTACAGTGGCACAGGAATCAGGTAAGTGACGGTTCGCAAGGATGCAATCACAACAGATACTAGCTCCTTCGTAATGCCCTCTTTGGTTCCGATGTGGGAACGGGGGGTGGGAGATAGGTGAGGTAAGTAGGGCTCATAGATTCGCAAAACAGGGAGGTTGTGGGGAATCTATTTCGCTCCTAGTTACCTCCCCTATTACTACTATTGGACAGACATAGCACCGGGCAGAAGGGGGGAAGGCCGGAACCGAAGTTGACCCCTCCTGCTATTCTGCTTGTTCCTGAGATTGGCCTCCACTGGAGCGACCCAAATGAGTAGTCCAGTCGGTGTGAGCCGGAGGTACTGGAGTTCTTCCTGGTAAGACTGCCCTTGCAAAGGCACCTTCTGCCAACACAGCATCAGTGAGATAATGGGAGACAAACGATGATGGCGTCTTCCAGGCCGCCACTTTGATGTCTTCCAACGGGATACCAGCGAACCAAACCTTAGAAGTGGCATGAGCTCGGACATCACGTGCTGTGACTCTTTCTGAAGGTTGAGCATGAGGTTTAATCAGGAACTTGATCCACCTTGAAATTGTATCTTTGGACACTGGAGCATGTGGGGCAACACTGGAGATGAACCACCTAGATGGTGGTAGAGATTTGGATATCGTCGGGAGTGAAACATGCCTCTAAGTAGGTGATTTAAGGCGGAGTTGGATCCAATCGACGAGCCATCCTGAAACCCCTGTGAATCAAGGCTATGGCTGATTTGTAATTTTTGATGGTAGGAACTTGTTTCCCCTCATTGAACAGAAGCAAGAGAAAATCTGCCACCAGGCTTACTGAAGCTTCCACGGGATTGACGTTATGGTCCAGGGCACAGTCTCTGAATCTCCTTGTCCTGTAGTCATAAACCTGTAAAGGGGAGACTCCTGGAGTGTGTGGCGAGGTCAACAGCCTCTTCTGAAAGTCCTTCTGCTCGGAGGTCATTCCGGATATTGGCCACACAGTAAGACGGAGGGGGGCTGTATGTCCGGATGAGCCAACCTGCCCTGAAGCAGAGTTAGCAGATTGTTCCTTACTGGAAACGGGATGGGGTTGTCCACTAGGAGACAGAGAAGTAGAGGGAACCAGAGCTGTCTGGGCCAGAACGGTGCTATCAGGATAAGTGATGCCCGAGAGTCCCTCAGTTTAACCAGAACCGGGTAAATTAAGTTCCATGGCGGGAAGGCATAGCCGATGATCCCAGACCAGTCTTGAGCAAAGACGTCAACTGCCCACGCTTGGTGGTGATGAAACTGAGAACAGAACGTTGGAAGACGGGTGATCTTGGCTGTCGCAAACAAATCCACGTGAGGACGAACGTAGATCCTGAATACGTGGTCCGCCCAAGACTGGGCAAGCGTCCACTCTTTGTGGTCTATCTTCCAACCACTGGAGAGGGCATCTGCCACTATGTTCTCCTTGCCCGCAAGATGATTTGCCCTGAGGCTGATGTTGAAGGAGTCTGCCAGAGTGAATAGGTCCAGGGTTTGCCAACACAGAGACGGAGACCTGGTTCCTCCCTCTCTGTTGATGTATGAAACTACCGCCAAGTTGTCTGAAAGAATGGTCAGAAGTTCGTTTCATAGTGGTAGTCTCCAGTGCAGAATAGCTCTCTTTACCGCCTCTAATTCGAGGATGTTTATGTGAAGGGAAGTTTCCTCCGGTGACCAGGCCGCGGAAAT
>WURT03004396.1:0-16828 GCA_009936505.3 Holothuria glaberrima
TATATATAAATAAATATATATTAGGCCTATGCCTGTACACCAGCAACAAGGTAGGACACCTTGCCAGAAGAACCACAAAACTTGGACTAGGCCTAGGCAACAACACCCATACCTGTGTTCCAGAAAGACAAATAAAAAAACATGCATGTGTGCATGTAACTTAAAAATTTCACCTGCACCAATAAATTCTTACATGCACCAATACCAGAAACAAAAACAAAACTACCTATTGTTCTTACTTTATGTAGGCCTTGGCTTACCTGAACTTGAAGCAACCAATGGTATGATCACCCCCTAATCAAAACTCTGCTGGTGAATGCGTTGGTTCACTTGTGGTATGGACGAATTTCCGTTGCGTATGTTGTACATCGTCACCAACACAAAGTGTTAATTCATAACAATGATGTACAGTAGGCCTAGCCTATCACTTTACCCAAGATTTGTATCATAAGGCCTATAAATGTTAGGCCCAACATTAGTACTTTTAGGTGTAATGTTAGATAGTGTCTTTGTCACTGTTCTCCCCATTTGACACATTTTCTCCTTGCTATGTAGCTGCAGTAAAAGGAGGAGTTAGCTGCAACACATAAAGGCCCTCTCCTAAAACTATGAAAAGGCCTGCTTGGTTTTCTCAGGCTTTGACATTCTTCTTTGGCTGGCAGAAACAAATCTGAATCATCATATATTCCACAAGCAAGATACACAATTTTCCCAAGTAGATAGAACAGTTAGTACATTTGCAGCACATGCATGCAGAGCCAGTGCTAGTCCTCAGAAAAGGCACATGTATAGCTGGTCACTGATAGCTCTCCATTCACGGTCCTTACAATAACCCATTGAAAATCAGGGGATTTTGACCAGAACAGTTCTGTTTGGAACTGGTTTTCTTTAACAGCAAAGCCTAGGGTCTAAAGTCTAATTTACATCCAAAACTTAGCCTTTCCTAATCTTACACAAGTATTGCAGGTATTTTTATCACTTAAAAACTTCTAAAAAGGTCCAAAAATTTGAAATAAAATCATCAACTTTGTCCCTTCAAAAAGTTACTGTTGCATACTAAATATTTATTGATATGAGAATGCAGTGTGTGTAACATTGTGATGACATGCAAAACATTTGATTGTAGTTCCTAAACATTTACATGGCATGGCAAGTTGCCTCTGCAAACATCCATAATGATGTAAAAATGTAGCTCATTTGCAACTAAAGTTAACTCCCTCACCCACAGTAAATTTTACAGTGCAAAATAGTTGCTGATTCCATTTCAGATTTTTGAACCTTCCCAAAAGATCTGTGATCAAAATATTTTGCAGTACTCTTGCAAGATTTTGAGGAGAGAAGTTGGGCACTATGGTGGTAAATTAAGAGTTCAGGTCCAAAATTTGCTATGAGATGAAAGCAGATTTCAACCAACAGGCAGACAGCTGATCCCTCTGCTATTTCCATGTTGTTTTAAGGACTGTGTGAGCTGTAATTGAAGGAACATATACATAGTCCTTTGCTGGGGACCAGGGCCATTGCTACAGTGTGCAGCATGTAAACTACTTGTACACATGATGTTAATACACATGTATGGTACTGTGCACATATGTAACTATGTACTGTAAATCATGGCCTGGTACCAAGATCTTATTTGTAGTGTATGGAGCACTGTATGGTTTGCAATGCTCATTACAGAATCCCAGTAAAAACAGTTCACATACTGTAACATTACATTTGTAGACTCTCAGGTGGGATGGCCTTGATAAGGTTACAATTGGGAGATCTCAAATCTAGCGATGTTTAGCCAATGAAATGATTGAAATTTTTTGATATCTATTTGACATCTCTCCTTTAAGTACCATTAGACAATATGCATGCATGCTGGTAAACAACTTCATGCACAATCAAAAAGTTACTTGCTTTGGTTCTTGTGTGCATGCATTACAGTATTTTGAACACCGACTCATACTGTAACTGCAATGCAAACCTCAAAAGACTTTGTCAATCACGATAGTACTTCAAGCAGAACATCCAACGCCTTTTCAGATGCAAGTTTTGCATCAAGATTACTTCTAAACAGTAAAAAATCCTAAAAAGATGTTATTTTGCAGTAAACATTGCGTAGTTGCACTTCACAGTGGAATAATACAGAAACAGTTACTTTAACATTTTCAGAGCATTTTGCTACGTGGAAAACCACTTGTCAGTGTTAGTGTGCACTAGTGAAAAGTATGCACTGGTTGAAATAATAGCCCTTTTAAACAGTGATAATAATTTAATTAGTAATCATACCTTAGTAGTCATGCAAATTGAGGTTCATATTTTGTAGAAATGATGCTGTGTAGTTTAACAAAGTAACATGTATGAGAACATATGGATATGCTGTACAGAAGAGCTTTACAGAAGAGCCTTTTGAGACAAATTTGAGAGCCGTGATCGGAAAGTGAAGGTTAAGTAATTAAAGGATACAGTACATTCTTAATTTTAAAATCTAGGAAACTTGGATTTTAAGTTTGGAGAGTAGACTTTGATAGTAATGGAGTTATAAATTTTCTTAATTAAGAAGGTTTGTTAGAAGGTTTTTTCAAGGAGGACCATATACTGTAAGAGAGGTATATTCAGTCAATTGCTATCTATGCAGTTGTTCAAAAGGGTAGATATCAGGAGGGAAGGAAATGCATTTTGTACACTTGCTCACTTAATAGGGCCCAATATACTCACATGGCTACATTTAGTTGTAGATTTGAAACCATATACAATGGTACATAGTCATTGTCAAGTAAAAATTCATCTCACCAGAACAGAGAGCTTCTTCAAATTGCTATGGGATGCTCTCAAAAAAATATCGAAAGTGGAGAAGTTCCTAGCTTTTCGTTGTTGAGTTATTACAGTACTCTTATGGATATGCCCCCTGAAATCATTGATATTAACATTACTGCATCGATGCAAAAGCGATTCGGTTATATCATTCAAATAATAATTTCAAGAACTTGAGACCAAGCAAGAGGGTGCCCTTGTGTGATGGCTATTTCAGAACTATGGTATTCCACATCATCTACTGTATCTTGTAGGATATTTTTTCTCTAGGAATGACATAAACATACAAAGGTGTAGTATGTATAGATGATGTCATTGTACAGTACTTTTTTATGGGTGTCAAGTAATTCCTTAAAATGTATCAAATATTCCTTTTTTGCCATGGTCAACCGTTAAATTGCTGTAAATATTTTCTTTGTAATAAGCCTCTTCCCAAAAAGTGCATTCGACCACCAGTCCCATTAAAATAGTGTGTACTGTAGCTTTAGGGTAGACTGTCATCAGGTCAATAGTAGGCCATCTGAAATGATGTCGCTATATCAAATTATTTGCTGCAGCAAAGGGGTGTACAAGTGACTGTCCTTGGAAAATGTAAACGGGTCTTTGTGTACATAGTGTAATCTTTCTCTGTGTCTGTAGTATGATATTATGTTGTTTTCAACATCACATGGTATTTCACATGTAAAGTTGGCCTTTTCTCATTTTCATTGAATCAAATTCAACGTTTCTGTTACACCTGTTTAGAGTTTGCTCTTACAACACCTCTATACAAATTATAAAAAATATAAAGGACTGGTTAAGTAAGTCTACTCTGTTAGCCTACGACATGCCGCATCATCGTAGAAATATTAAAATTAACCACAAACTATGTCATATTCCCTTTCCAACTATCTTCTTAATTAAATTTTGAGGTATAGGGCCTACATATCACTACAAAAAGCCGAATCTCACCCGAGTCCATGTACCATGTATGAAACCAATACTCCTATGGGCATGTATAGCAGCTCAGACAATCCTAGACAAACATGATTAAACAATTTTGTACAAATGTAGCAACTACTTAGATAGACTCGCTGGTCTTCCAAAATCCCCTCCTCCTAGATCAATGTTGTCCCAACCAAAAGATGTTCAAAATTTAAAGCATTCCAACATTGAATGGGGGAGCGGGGGTGCTGTCCCATGTATTTTTGTCTAGGATTGTAGCTTTTATGTTTCAAGAATTTGTGCACAAGTTTCACTAGCTTTCAATAAGATGATGTTAACTGTATAACCTAAATACACAGCATTGGTCAGTCAGTTATCACACTGTCTTAAACTCTGAAAACTTACCCTGGTCTGTTATTTCTAGTTAGTTCTGAAAAAGTAAAAAAAAAAGCTGTGTACAAACTGGTTTGACATAGCCTTTTTGGAGTACTAGTACTTAGATGTACATAAAAAAAGATGGACTCTGTCCTTGGGCACAGATTATGTGCAGTAGGCATATTAATCACCTAAGTTTAAGCCCATACCAGCTGATATGGACTGTTCTGATCACTGGGGCTTCTTTTCAATAATGTCCATCAATGTCTGCTACAATAATACTTACCTTCACAGCAGGTGTCCAATATGTAATCCTCCTTTGACATACATACTCTAACACCTGCGAACAATAACAGAGATCATCCAATTTCGCTATATTCATGACCCCAATTGATTTTACCTCTCGACTGTTGATTGGTTTCAATATATGAATATTCATATTGCACGAAAAGTCTTCAGCTGCAACGTTCACTTTTACACAGTAGGTCAATGGGACTACATTGTGTGAGCTTGAAGCGAACAAAAGCACACACTAAAACCCCATTGACATTTGTCGTTCGAAACAGCATGGTAATCAGACTTGCTCAAATATCACCTGGGTTTATTGTTTGGAAGTATGTAATTTTGCCTAAATTGTTCTGTAATTGCAAAAAATACACATATTCACTTACTCTAGGTGTAATGATGCTGCATGTAGCTGCAATCAGGCAATGTCCAATGATTTCTTGATAAAATGGTCCTAAGTGGCAGTTTAGGGTTTTGCTTAGAATGGTCTCTTAATTGTATTGTCAATACAGCGTAGATGTGCTCAGGTTTTTGTAATGTCCATCTGTAGGAGTGGGCCCAAAGGGAGTAAGTGCATAAGAGGTTTGCCTACTGTGGTTGAAAATACTGATTGTGAAGTCCATGCTGGGCAGAGGTACCTGCTGCCCAGGACCTTAGCCAGGATTCAAAACTTTGGAGCCTCTCATGTTGCGCATGAAACGCTCACTTTACCCTGGTGCTGCAGATGGGGTTAACATATTTTGAAAAGAGTTGTTGGCTTGATTCTTCGCAATCCTCCAACGCAAAATATTTAATTATGTCTATTTTAGTAGGGTAAGTTTAGTGTGTAATATAGGTTTGGATTTTGCCATCTCAAAGATGGCAAGACACACTGCCAGCTAATGCATTGTGGGTGCTACCTAAAGCCTTGTTGGTGCCACATATAATTAACCTCTCAAATGCACACTTAAAAGATCAAACTAAAGCTTAGAGCATAGGCTGGAAGTGATTTTTTTTTAACACATTCAGTTCCACTGTCGTGTATACGTGCTGTAACACGCTCCGGAATAGCCCCCTCGTTTTCTCTCAATTAACTCGGGACTCAAAGGGTTAAACACAACTGAAATATAGCATAGCTGCATGAGTTCAATTTAACAGCATGAAACTACTTTTAACTTGGAGCCCACCATGTACAAAATATTAAATGGTATCATGGAGATAAACGCAATCCAGCAAAAGTATTGATTGAACAAAAGTCGGTTGCCAAGGCAACTACTGTGCAGTTTTCAAATCTGATTGTTAAATTTTATTCTTAACCCCCTGGAATCTCATCTTTGCCTGATGTATTAACAAACAACCAAGTGTCCTGTGTGTTTAGAAGTGCAAAAGAGGTTCAAAACAAGATATTGAATGGTGCAGTCAGAAGTCAGAAATCCTTTTTTTTCAAATTCAAAGAGGTACGATATTGTTCATGTTTTCTGTACTTTATTAGGCCAGTGACCTTAACATTTAGGGTTTACACTGTTTTTTTATTATTTATTACATACGTACATGCAATGCACTGTAAGAAGGCCAGGGTGCATCAAGTACTGCACTAAGTCAATGACCACCAGGTGACTGCATTGTGTCAGAGAGACGAGATTGTTAGCATTGCTATTGAAAAATTTTATTTTGTCTGAAAGCTACAGACGCAGCTGAATTTAATGGTTAAGTATGGTTTTCAAAGTACAGATTAAAGCAATGTCTATTCCAGCGTCATGTAGAAAGTTCAAGATTTCAGTAGTTGTGATCCATCTTTTACCTTGTCTGGTGATGCTCTGGTGCATAAAATACTTAATTACACCATAATTTACGAGTGGTTTTAAAAAATTAAATTTAGTTCAGTTTTTTGAAGATTTATTTTTCCTATTTTTGAGCTGAAAAAAGACCAAATGAGCAAGAAAAACAGGTAGGCATACAGTAAGATATCACATTGGCTTGATTGGAAACATGGTTTTCATTTGTTTTGAAAATTACATCCATGCACGTACTTGGTAAAATTAGTACTAGTGTTCATTGTGGATAGGGTATGCTTTAATTTGGAGACCCTTGGATGAATTAAGTCCAGTGAGGACAATTTGCAGCCTTACCCTCAACAAAAAAAAAAAAAAGTAATAATAGTTTTAATAATACAGAATCTGACATGGCAACCTCCAGATCATAACAGAATGGAGTGCATCAGTGCAAATTTGTCACTCTCTGTGAATGGGAAACTGGAGGCAAGGTGGGAAGTCAACAGGAAAGTGTGAATGCAACTCATTGTTTGCATAAAAGGTACAAAAAACTTTCTCCCCCATCAAATGTAGCAATTAAATGGTTTTACTGTAGTACAAAGTTGTGCAATCATTAAGGAATTGCTCACAACAAGGTAGTCATCAATGAAAACAAGCATTGATACAATGTGAACAAACTAAAGATTCAATGAGTAATGTAGTATTGTGAATTCTTACCATAAATTGTTTTAAATCCCTAGGATTACATGTACTACACATTTTGCATTTCTTTAGCATTTTAATATACTGTAGCTTGTGTGGCAAGATGAGATGCAATATTTGATAAGTTGTTCCCAGGATACACAGCAAAGCCCGGCTTTACAGGTTCTTTGTAGTGGTGATTGAACTATGAAAGTACTCTGACATGAGGTATTAAATAGTACTCTTGGCTATCAGCAGGTTTCCCATACTCAAAAGCTATTTCAATCTGTAGTGTTTTGCAACAGCCTCATTTTGAGGTTTTGGCCAACCCCTTAAGGGTCCAGTGTCCAGTCAGGAAATTATATTTCACTTTTGTGCGGCGGGAAAAAGCCTCATAAGAAGAGAGAGAAGTTAAAAGCTTTTGGATTGATTTTAAAGAAATTCAACTGCTCTGCTCAAGTAACCTGTTATAAACAATTATGTAACTTTTTTGATGTATAACAGTCACAAAATAGTGGACTATCAGAGTTCAAAGGAGAGTTTAATTTACCTCTTTGAAGGAGAAAATAGGGCAAAGTTTGGTGTTAGAGGAATGCTCATGTTACTGAATGTTAAAACCATGGATGTTCAAAAGTATTTTTAGTGGACTGAAATAAAAAAGTAACAGTATATTTATATATTTATTTATTTATTGATTTATTTATTTAGTTATTTCTTTTTATTTCTTTTTTTTATTGTTTGTGAGTTGAGGGTGTCACTGGTAAACAGAACTGTTAGTATACAGTTAAGTTGTACAAAATGAGATATTGAACGATGACCTTTTTCATGTACGTGTCTGTTTGTGTGTTTTTTTTAATGAAATTTGTCACATTTGTGCCTACAGTAATTTGTGGGTGATCATGAACTGAAAGGCTTAAAAGTTCACAACATTAATAAATGTCACAACACAGGCCCTTTGTGTAAGAAAATTTATGGTTATGCATTGGACAACCTGTTTGCCTTTTTTTTTCATTGTCCAAAACAAAATTGAGATGTCCAATACGAGACTTTTTCCTGAGTGCATGTTTTCTTTTGTGAAATTTATTTCACAGGAGTATGTAATACCCCTTGCTACATCTAATTTAAAGTCAATTCGCACTTTGTGCGAGCTACCTGGAGTAACAGCGGGGAATTTATTTGCTCATCAGAGAACCAGTCTGATACATTTTGTTGTCCATCACAAATGCTGGTCATCACAGGAAACTGAAGGACTCTTTATATCAAGTGTAGCAATAGTAGATTTGAGTACTAAAATATCTGTAAGCTACATCAAGTACCATGTAAAATTTCAGTTTTCAAATAAGGCAATAATTCACTCTTGTAAACCAATTGTTCTATAGTTCACTCTTATCTAAGAAATGTCTTAAACATGATGGAGTTGGCTTTCATATTGCCAATAATTTGATTTTGTACTGTAAGATTCTAAGTGACCTTTTATCATTGTTATGTGGTTCAAGCTGTTTGGCATAACTTTAAAATTTATTCTTAAACTACAGTACAGTATGTGTTATCTATTGTACAGTTACAAGTGTGACTCAGTCTGTAGTTATTTAACAGACAAGACATGCCAGGCAATCTATGTATGTACATAGTACAGTGTAGCATGTTTAGACAGGTATATTGCTCTTTGTAACTAGTCTGCCTTACATGGAGAATGATTACCAGAAATGGCATATTTGTGGTACATACAAGGAAGCTTGCTAGAGAAATTTGTAATTAGCTCCCTCTAATTACTGTAAATTGTCACAGTTGCAAGCATATATGTTCAGATTATGTTTTGGACAGTTATTACATTTTGACATATATTCAGCCATGAAAATCTTTTTGGGGATATATTAAATTAAAAAAGCAAGAGATATTTAATAGCTGTGTATGTGTGATATCATGGAGTTAAACATCTCTCTGAGAGGTATTAGATAAATGATTTTATCGAGCAAACAGTGGTAGTGTCACATCAGTCCAGTTGTATCCCATACATTGATTAAATTACACTTTCATTAAAACTTCTTGACCTGCTGGTGAAAGATTCTTGAAGAAATGCTACACATTTTAGAACAGAACCTAGAGTCATTGACAAAATGTGTTCATTGACAAAATGTGTTCATTGACACTGAGATTTAAAGTATTCAATAATGGTTTTCTCTCCTAAGTTTGACATGTTAACATGCAGGTCTCACACTTAATACCAAAACAGCCGTAAAATTACAATCTAATAGCTTTACTAATTTATGCATACTGTATTACACAGGTAGTGAATACTTTACACATCCTCCTCCTGAAGTTTTGCACTATTAGATACCTGCATTAGCCCTTGTGAAACACTGACATAACTTGGTCAAATTCTTTAGATGGAATCTGCCTTCAAGAAGTGGAAAATTATGCCCTGCAGTAGGTACAGAACAAAGGCCTATTTTCTTTTGGTTTATTAGTAGAAAACCATTGTGGTTTGAAAAGACTTGTAATTCAAGATGAGCAGACTACATGCAATCTCTTTGTGATGGACAGTTGTGACCTTAGCTGAGGTCTCAAGGCTAGTGCTACTGTATGTCCTATGTCCTTTATAGGGACCTTGGATGCTAGCATGGAAGCAGTTTTAACCTGGCGCTCTTTGAGGCAGGGCTGAAAAAATTGACCAATATGACAAGTATTTCCAATACCGC
Organism: Holothuria glaberrima; assembly: GCA_009936505.3. NCBI lineage: Eukaryota > Metazoa > Echinodermata > Holothuroidea > Aspidochirotida > Holothuriidae > Holothuria > Holothuria glaberrima. The sequence continues at coordinate 9,515 of WURT03004396.1, forward strand.
AGTGACTACTTAACTTAAAAAATATTTATCAATAGTGAATTCAAGAGCAGAAGTATATCACCACATATTTTGCATTCATGACTGAGCTGGAAAGATGGTGGGAAATTGTACTGCATGACCAAAGTTAGGAAAAAGCACAAGGATGGTATGCAGTTTGTTCAGTCACTGCTTTTGATTGATTCCTTGCCGAAGGCAGGCAAGGAATCTGTGTGATGGTGATGTCATGTGTGTGTGTGTGTGTGTGTATGTATGTGGCGCCTAGCTTGTAAACACGATATCTCAAGAAAGCAATGACCGACACTTTTCGTAATTGGTATATAGGTTTGTCATGTTGAGAGGAAGAACCCTATCGTTTTTGGTGGAGGTCAGAGGTTACCTGAGGTCAAAAACCGAAAACCTTGTAAACACGATATCTCGAGTTAGCAATGACCGGCAATTTTCATATTTGGTATGTAGATTTGTCATGTTGAGAGGAAGAACCCTATTGTTTTTGGTGGAGGTCAAAGGTCATTTGATGTCGCTGGAGGTTAAGTGGCGAAAACCTTGAAAATGGCTTGTAAACATGATATCTCAAGATAGGAATGACCGACACTTTTCATATTTAGTATATAGATTTGTCATGTTGGGAGAGAGAACCCTATTGTTTTTGGTGGAGGTCAAAGGTCATTTGAGGTCACCAGAGGTCAAAAGCCTTGTAAACACGATATCTCGAGGTAGGAAAGACCGACACATTTCATATATGGTATATAGATTTGTCATGTTAAGAAGAAGAACCCTATTGTTTTTGTTTGAGGTCGAAGGTCATTTGAGGTCACTGGAGGTTAAACTGCGAAAACCTTGTTAGTGGCTTGTAGACAATATATCTCAAGGTAGCAATCACTGACACTTTTCATGTTTGGTATATAGACTTTTTATGTTGAGAGGGGGAACCCTATTTTTTTTGGTGGAGGTCAAAGGTCATTTGATGTCACCAGAGGTCAAAAGCCAAAAACCTTGTAAACACGATATCTCCAGGCAGGAGACTTGGAATAGGAAACTTGGATAGATTTCATAATTGGTATGTGCATGCCTTATGGTGAAAAGAAGAACCATGTTGTCCTTGCTGTGGAGGTCAAACGTCATCTGGGGTCAAAGTCTGAGAACCTTTAAACATGATTTCCCAGTGTACGAAGCTTGGATAGATTTCATACGTGGTACATGGATGCTTTTTGGTTAGATGAAGAACCTTTTTGTTTTGTGGAGGTCAAAGGTCATTAGAGGTTGAAAAGCAAAATTTCTCAAGAATAACCAAGAAAATCCGAATATTTTCTATGGCAAGGAATCCCTAAGCCTTTGGGCTTTCTGGTTAAATTTAAGGACACCTGGTCACTTTTCTTTTATTTCTAGTATTGTACCCTTTCTCATGCTTTACCTGTTGTGAAATTGCTTGAGGGGAGAGGGTTAAAAGTGGATCGGGGAGGCCCCAGTACATCCTTCTGTATATAGAGTAGAAGAACCCTATCACTGTTGGTAGAGGTCAAAGGTCACCTGGGTTCACAGGTTGTTAAAAGCTGAAAAGCTTGTTAACACATCTCAAGTTCAGAAACAGCTACTTTTCACGCTTCACTCTATAGCCAAAAAGTTTTTTTTTTCCCATAAATTTTGTACGATTAAAAAAATGTTATTCTCCTTCACAAGTTTTTGAGTTTTGTTTTGTTGCTTGGCTGTTATTTTGTTCAACTTAATGGGAATAAGCAGTTGGTCCTAGCCTACTCTGAAACATGAACTACATGATACAAATCTCCTCTAATTTTTGTTACAAGTATCTTCCATAATGTTTCAAAGTATAAAAGTGGTATTTTTTAAGTAAATAGTGGGGTCATTTTGCATAAATTTGAAAATTTAGTGACAAAACTATCACATGATCCAAAAGAGCCATTCATGAATTAGTATATTGGAGGATACTTATTCAGTTTGGGGTGACTGCACTTATCCTTTTAAAGTTTTGCAGGTATTTATTACTGCTGGCCTGTTTACAATGATACATGTTTCTTAGCAACTTTTGTGATGAATAATATTTACATTGTTTATGCACTTAAAACTGTACAGCCACCTTTTCTACTCTCAATTGAGATTAAGTACAGAATATTATAGACATTCTATTGATATTACACTTTGTAAATCTATGTTAACCAAGATTCTTTTCCTAGTCAGTTATTGATTTCAAACTTATTCCTATGCTTCCCTCACCTTTTCTTCCCTTTCTTTATGATCCATGTCTGTTTCCTTCTATGAGAATGCACCATTAACATAAATTATAACCCTCCCTCTCTCACAGACCTCAATAATGGTGACTATCAATTTATCTAACCACAAACTAATTAAGATCTTTGGGACTTCAGTATAGCAGAGCTTATCATACAACTCTACACAGCCTAGTACACCATACGGGGAAGTTTTAATTATTGAAAGCCTGGCTGGCATGTATGTTTCTACCTACCTACAACCAAGCCTAGCCCTAGCCTAACTGTTAGTAGTGTTTGCTCTCAGTCTTGTATAAACAAGGCTTTGGGTGACCTCATTATGTAGACTGCAGGTCTAGCTAGCATGGCTGACTGACCGTATACCACTCCTTCAATGCTGCATAATCAATACAGACCATTGGAACAGCAGCCTGTGTGTAATTTGAAGCTTGTGTGCAGTGTGCATGTGTATGTATATTTGTGTGCTAGTATGCCAGTGCCAAGGTCTCTGCCTGTTGTAATACACAAACAACAAAGGCCTGGTTAGTTGTGAAGTTGTAAACTGCCGCTTGGAGTGAAGGGCTTTGTCTGGCTATGACAGGCCTATGTGAACTGAACAAAACCGTTGTCACAGGTCTATGTGCCATAACCACTGTGCACTGTAAACATCAGACTGCATGGATTAGTAACATAGTGCAGTATTTGGAACATGTATCATCATGTTTTGTGTAATAATCCATGAATAATTTGCTGATAGAGAGAAGACTTCATAGGGAAACTATTATTTTAACAAGGCCTGTTCAACTGCAGTGGAAACACGCCCACTCTTATATTGGTGTGTGGATTCTTAATGAAAGTGAAAATCATTTCATGTGTGCTTTCATCGTGAATCTGGTTTGTGCAACATATGGCAGTACTGACAGAATTTAAATCGTTCCATGTGTATCATTCCCAGTGGTATCGCATCTGAAAACGGCTGGATGTGAAGACACAGTTCTTGTCAGGTGTTCGTCACTGCCTGCAGATTTAGCATCAGTCGTTATCGTTGGAGAGGTTGCGACGTGTATTCATGGACCGAACTTACACGCTTGCTCATCCTCTCAAACAGTATAGTGCAGGAATCTGTGCATTCTTGCAAACCGTTATAAATAGTGTGGACAGGTTTGACTGATTGGTCATGGCCCAGTCAATGCCCAACAACAGTAATAGTGAGGTTAGTTAGATTTGGGAGACTTTTTCTCAAGTCACTTTTATGTTTCTGTTTGAAAGATTTTATAGCAAATTTTTATTTTTTTATTTAATAAATGTGTTTAAGTGAAAATTACCTTTATATTCATTTGCAGTTCAAAGAAATCTGTGAAATAGTGTTGCCAGATTTGGAAACTCCTTGTTGATGAGAATAGCATCAATTATGGATGTCTGATCAAATTTTACTATTCAGAATGTTTTCTGGGATAGGAGGTAGACATGGGGATTAAATTTGGACCTGTTATATTTTGAACAGTTTTACAGCAAGGCTTGATATTACCTAGAATTATAATTAATTCATCGCTTAAAAATTTCATTGTAAATTTAGCATTAATTAAATGTACTCAGTTGAGCCCTAGCTTTGCACATGCAAAGAGGTGAGCTGTGCAATATATATGTATACAATTGTGTAGCGATTTGATCAGCTTCTGTAGGTAAAATGAGATACAGTACATAATGGGATTCATTTTTTCCTGTTTTAAACAAAGTGAGTATCAGTAAGGAGGTTGGCATTTTTATGCTTCATAACTTCTTTTGGTTTGCATGATGTTTTTTAACTGGTAAGTTCAGTAGTGGCTAAGTACAGTGGTTAATACAGCAACCCTCTGTAGTGCTTCTAATACAGTTTTCCAGTACACTGTTGACAGAGACTTAATCTACAACTTGATGCCTATTGAAGTACAGTTTAGTATGCCACTCATTTGTCATAGTTTTTCTAGTTCCAACATAGAATTTTAGCATCACAAACACTGCCTAAGGTACTGAGGTCAGCTTTTCAGTTGCTATGGAATTCACATCTACAGTACATCATAAATGGCAAAACACAAGTTTTGAAAGGAGGTTGAGAATTGAAATTATAGTGAAATGAGAAATTTTATCCTGGGATGATTTTGAATGGTATTTCCCCTTTTTGGTCTTAGTTTGATAGAGAACATTCTTATCAAAAGTGTGTGCAGTTGCCAAAGGCTCCTGTCTAAAACTGTTTGTGAAGAAACGAGCCACAGACGTTGTATAAAGTCATATGTCTTAGGATACAAAATTTCCCTTGAGACTCAAAAATCTTTGGTAAGGTTACAGTGCTGAATGTAAAAATATTGACTGTAGAATTGTAGGTTGCCACAGTGTGTAATAGCTAGAACTATTGCAAGTTAAATATATAATTAGCCCTAGCATACAGTACTTCATGTCACAATATTTGACAATTGTTGAGTTGTTTCCAAAATGCAATACAGATGATAAAAACTAGAGAGACCCTGGGAAATAAAAATAAAAAGAACAGGAACTAACGAAATAAATGAAAGATAATGAATACTGAACTATATAGATCATCAACAGTTAACATCATCTAGACAGTATAACAAACATGTTATCTTTTTGTTTTAAGTGATGCTGTGTCTTCACATGACTTAGATTAAGGTTCAGATGTCCCAGCATTAACAAACATACAGTCAATAGAGACAGTCCTGGGTACTCTGTCAAAGAGTAAATATTCTTAGGATAAGTTTTAGGAAAGCAAAAGGGTATGTTTTGACTAGCAGAAGGCTACATGCAAATTATTTTGCTTCATATGTATTGTCTTTCATTATTCTTTCAGGGGAGTACATTATTAACTGTAAAGTGCAAATTCCCTACAACTTTACATTCGTACAAAAAATTTATTAAGCAAGGGCACACAGTCCAGTAGTACATGCATTGATATCCCTGCAATTGCGATGCCAACATAATTTGCACATGTTGTAAAAGTCAGGCCCCGATTTTAAGAACATTTTATGGTCATCCATTGGACTACCTGTCTGCCTTTTTTGGTTGTCAAAAGGAAAATTCAGTAGTCCCCAAATGAACCCTACTGTAGAAGCAGTCTGTTAACTTGTTGCATGACCTTTGGTTGTCCAATGGACAACCAGCCCACTATTTTGTGGTTATCCGTCACAAATTTTGGTCACCCTATGCCACAGGACTACTATTAAAATCAAGCCCTACAAGTGATGCAAATTTACTATTGGTCTTTAAGAGCCAACACTCGTAGCTACTGTATATAGTACAGTAAATATGCAGTGTAGAGAGAAGCTGCCTGGCCCATAGCCAGACAAGGTACTAAATGGGGGTTAGATAGCTTCCAGGAGGCACAACATATCAAAATGCATCAAGGCATACATAAATTTGTAAGCAGGATTTGCGTTTTACGGCGAAACAGGCGTTTTTTACGCCGACGGAAATTTTACTTACGACCAAAAATACAGTTCAGTCATAAATATAAATCTTGACTTGCCCATCTTTACGACAGAAAATTCAGTTTACTAAACACTCACTTGCTGAATTATATTGTTCATATTACGCATTCAGTTAACCGTAATGATAAAAAAAATCTAAAATCGGTAGGCCTAACGTTACAAGTTTGCATTATCTGCAGCATGCTTCGCATGGTAGGCAGGATCTACTGCGCTGCTGTACATGGGTTATTCTAGTACTAATACTACAGTAGACTAATGTTAGACTGAGGAGTGCTCATACCAAATTCTTCGTATCACTGTAGGCATTGTATATTTAATCAATTACGCCAGAAATTTTAAAAATTACGACGCACAATTTTGAATGTTCGTATAAAGAAAACATTGTCACGAAAAATTACGACGACTTTTTCGGAGAAACGCAAACCCTGTTTCAAGACCTTTCGTGGCTACAGGCTTAAAAGCAAGTGCTTACATCTGGGATTGTTTTGTGAATCTGGGATCTGGATTCTCATCATATTATATTCAGTCAAATAGTTGTGCATAAAAACTTACTTCCCAACAAGTATAAGAAGACTATTATAGTACTGGATCACTGAATTTTATTCAATTTTTATTTGGTAAGGATCTGCTAAAGTCTTTTCAAGGTTGAAAAAAAAGGGGTTCACCAACTTTCCAAGATGGGGGAAAAAGATACTGCTGCTTATCTCTTCACAAAAATTTTGGTCTGCCAAGTTAATGATATCCAGTTTTTCTAGTTGATATGTATGTGTATTTTGTCATGTTCTGGAAAATATGGTGCAGGACTGTAGAAGGGACCAGTACTATAAGCATGGTGCAACAAATTTGAATTTGAATGGTTGGGCACTATTTGTCGGTACAGAATGAAAATTTCACAAATAGGCCTAGATTCCCAAATTATTAAAGGGCGTTTAAAGAAATTATTTGTAGGTTGAAATTTCCAGTTTTGTCTCTAATTTGCTACCTATGAAGTTATTAGGATGGATGGTTCTCCTAATAGCTCTGTATTCAATCAGTGGAGACAATATAATTCCAGATATTTGAATTATGTGGATGATAGAGAAAGAGGTCTGCTAACTGCCTGAACCTCTAAGGAATTTGATACACCCAGCTCAGGCCACCAACCACAGATATCTCCTCTTAACAACTCTCTGACTTAGTTCTGCACTTTACTCAATCCCTACATGATGTTAATGATCAAATTGGCTATGAGGGCCTCTTGAGATGTGGCTTTTCAGCACTATACCATGACTTATCCAAACTTAATACCGTGCATGGTCAAGGTTGTGCAGTGGTGTTGTAGTGCTAATAAATGATGAATGCAAAAATGTCAGTGTACCCTTGACATGTCTGTGTGATTTAGAGCTTCACAGCCCTTATTGGCCAAGTCTTCTTGTATCCTATATGGAACCTGGTTTATGCTGAAGTAGGAACTAGTAGGTGTCAAATGTACTGTTTACTTAGTATCTTTAGTACAAACTTCCCTGATCAGTCTGATTTACATAAGAAAAAAATTTGTGCTAGAACTGTATATAAACCAGAATGCAAAAATTGCGTTGTGGTTTTGATGAGTAGCACTCAGATAATGCCAAGAT
>WURT03004407.1:0-16828 GCA_009936505.3 Holothuria glaberrima
AAAAAATTCCAAAGGACTAAGAAATGTCAAAAATGTGCATTAATTTACCTTCAAATTTTTCCAAAATGATGCACCAATTGCATCTAAGGACCCTAGAATATCAAAAAATTTTCCAAAGGGGAGGGGCGCCCTCCCTCAGACCCCTCCCCCAGAACGGCAATCCGAAACAAGGTTCAGCCCCGTCTTGAACAACTTCCTACGCCGGTGTCCAAACTTGCACGAAAAGTGGCACCAGATTGTACCTGAGGACCTCCATATTTTGTGAAATTTTACAATGGGAGGGGGACTCCCCTCCCCTTAGACCCCTCCTCCAGGACGGCGATTAGTCATTTCCCGTCTGGCCCACCCCCATTTTGCGAAGTCCTGGATCCGTCACTGTATTTGCTGCGTAAGTTGATATGTAATGAAAACTTTTGCCGCACCAAACTTAGGAACCAAACAGCTCAACAGGTCATAATGCTGGTGAGCTAGACTGACAACCGTCCATTCACTCAGATATTCATTCAGATATCGCACTGTAAACGGGGCTAAGTGTATATGGGATGAAATTATGACGTTCATTGAGAACGTTCATATGGTACTCGCGCAGCTCGCAGCTTGTCGGTCCGTCTTGTCATCCTCATCTGGTTATATTCGGAGGTGTAACATAAAGGGTGATTCTCCGGTTACAAGAATGCTGTGCAGGAAAGAACCCTACAATTTGAAGGACAGAATTAAACATTGCGTGTTTAGTAGACTACTGTTTAGAGTTTAGGTTTATTCCAAAACTAAGTCGTCCAGTTTAACGAACAACTGTCAATGATACCCCGCGAAGGTAGGCTAACACAAAGCAAGTTTCAAATACAACTTGTACTTGACTTTAAGGGGCCTTTGAATAAAATTCTTCTCATGATAACAAGAGCTTGCTTTCAAAGGTAAGCAGCTTATTTATTTACATCCGTTAGTTTCCTGTTTGAACAAGCGAGATAAGTAAAGGGGGTGTAGGCTCAAAAGCTAGCTAAACACCCTGTGTTTGAAAACTTGTGGTTAGTCAGACTCAAACTGATTCAGATTGAATAAGCATTCTATGAGGTTCTACGGGTTCTGTGGGCTCAACCTGTCATTGGCGGCACTGAATACAGACCTGATTTTGCCCCCCCCCCCAAACTTCCTTTCCGCTGTCCATGGTTAATATGACACCATGTTTTGGAGTAATAATTACCTCGTAATACCAAAATCACATATCTGTAAATAAAACTTTGCCGTTCACTTAAGGATTTATTTTTTTCTCCTTTCATCTACATGTCTCTTCACAACAGCAAAAGAAAAATGCAAGTAAATTAAGCATAAAAAAGATTAAGTAAATATATCATATGTGGTTGTGAAAAAGAATTGTTGTAAAAGACATAATTAGACAAGATATTTGTTTCAGTTCATTTAAGTTAAAAGTAAACGGTAAATGAGACGTTCTTACCTTTATGCCATTTTTCCAAAGGTAGTTGCAGAGCTTAAGTCGTTCCTCCAACATGTTTTCCTGAGCAGATGCTACAAGCACCTCTGTCTCAACGGTTCTTATGGCTTCCTTCTGTTGCTCAGCCCTAGCCTCCATTATAGAAAACAGTCGTTCGATACCAATGCTTACTCCAACACACGGAACCTTGGAGAGGGACAAAAAGAAATGGTCTTTCATATATTACCTGTTACACTTAATTAAAAGGCTTCTCCGTGTCTGCGTGATGGCAGGCACATTTGACTAGTAACCGATGTCCGGTACAAATCAGAGAGCTGTTGCACACGCTATCGGGTACATATACCTGCTATTATTAATTTATTCGGTACTCCTATGTTCAGTAGGACATCCATTTAGTTTGATCCATTTAGTTTTTTTTCTAATAGCACCCAACGACACTATTTATTTTGTGAGATGTAGCACATAAGAGTATAAAAATTCTATTTTACTCATTTTTTCTTCTTGAACTGTTGAAAGCGTATTCTTCGATGAGATACCTGCTTATCACAAAGTCATAGATCACAGGGAATAACTGAGAGTTGAAGTACACTTCAGAAAAAACCAAACTGACGATCTTCCTTAATGTCTCACCTTGGTATCCTTAGAACTTGAAAACATTCCAACCAGTTCATCGTAACGACCCCCACCTGCAACTGACCCTACACCAACCTGTTCTTGATTAGGATCACTGGACTTTGTCAACTCAGCGCCTTTGTACGTACGGGGAAAGATGAAGAATAAGATGGACTGTAGACATGAAATTATTTCACTCATCTTTTTCAAATGTTAACATCATCATTTCATGCATGGTTCGCTGTTGTAAATGATGACAATTTCATTGTCCGTGTTGTAAAAGTAAGTTTTTCAGAGCCCAGGATAGCGTAAGTGCTTTCATTTTTTCAAATCTCTCGATGGAGACCCCAGAACCCTTCAACATATGTCAAGGGTTCACTCTCATGAATGAGACCCCTCCCCTCTTCAACCCTAGACGATGAGATCCCCACGGATAAAGTTAAAATCCAAGAATATACAATATACCCAATATAATACCCAATTTTTGTATATAGTAGGAATGTATTGGAGAGAATATTTGAGAGTGGACTTTTAGAGCTAACCATTAATTCCTTTTTTAATACTTCATGTATCTTTTCTTTTTATATTATTTTATATTATATTATTTCTTTTATATTGCATATGTTGAAAAGTTATAATTTTAAGAAGGTTGCCCGTCTCCTCCCCCTTCCTGGCACTTGTAAGGAAATCACTGGACTAAGGGAAGCTTCATGTCTAAAAGAGTATATACCTTCCAACACGGCTTCATAGATGACACCTGTGTAGTAGTCCAGACCGCGAGCCAAACTCAAATCGAAGCGAACCTTGAAAAATCAAAATTCAACGCATGATGTTCAATATCGATGCATCCCAATTCTTATACGAGATAAGGAACTTGACATTTTATTTCCAAAATAACAGAATCTCTCTTCTTTGTTACACTATCATCGCGTTATAAAGCTTTGTATAACACTGTTTTAAATTTAACGCTAGTTGATGAAAACGAGAAAACCTACTAAAAATGTAGCAACATTTTAAACGAAAATTAGGCAAACTTTACACTTAAACTGTTCCTTCGTAATGTGAGAATCTTTAAGAAAATCCTGTTAGATCTTCCTACCTTGTCTATGGCACCAAAAATATCGCAATACTTTAGAAGCAGCTTCATTCCCTCCAAACCTTCTTTTGCTGCTTGGTATTGCATCAAGTCTTTGTCATTCAGTAGCTTTTCCACCAAATCATTAGAACCTTTATAAAATATAACAAGCAACGTGTTCTAATTCATAAAGTAGAAGAAAAGTAACAGACAAATTAGGTTAAAATTAGGTAAAATAACACATTTATACAACCTTTTATTTCCATTACAATTTATTAACAACAAATAAATCAAGAAAAAGGAAACAAAACAGTGAGCCGACTTTTTGACCTTTTTTGTGGAGGGGGAGGGGGGGATCATTCAACATTTTGTTGAGTGATATGGTCAGATGGTTACATCCATTTTTTGTACTTTCTCTTGGTTTCTCATCGTCGTTAAACAGTTAAAAGTACCGTATTGAACGATTTAATGGTCTGTTTTGTAGGAAATGCAAAAGCAATGGAATACTTTTCATAAGCAGGGAGTAATAATAAGGCACAGGCTTTAAAATTAAAATGTTTGACATTAAATGGCAATTGCACAATAACGCGTACTCACGGGGAAGCTGCACATATTCACCAATCTTGTCCACTGCCTTTTCATCCAGCCCTTTTGCGATCATTTCTTGACGAACGTCTTTCCAGAAAGCCTTAAAATCATGCAGATATATCAATGAACAATTTTGTAAAACAGAGAAGAATATAAATGAACAGAGTTGTACTAAAACAATAACAGCGACATAGCTTAGAAGAGATTGGGGGAACAAGTCCCTATACAAGTCTTCTTGATCTTTCTGATGGCCTTAACATTTTATTGAAAAAGTAAAAAGTTTTCAACTTTAAAATATAAAATTGTGAAAAACTGGTTATCCAGACTTATTTCTAAATGTTTCTGAGATGGGGGAGGGATGGGGAATGCCTAAGTTCCTAATTTTTGGCATGTTCGAGGGTAGTCTTGTAGCAATTGTTGGAAGAAAGATTCAAACTGCAAATTATTGGGGCTACAGCCACCCAACAAAGACCCAGCCCGCGGCCTTTGCCTTATACCTTACATACATCTCACCTTATCTAACTTATCCACTGCCGCACAAATGGTTTTGAATTTATCCTCTGGGACACCGCAAAATTCAAACAAACCATCTAAAAGGCGTCGGTGGTTTACCTGTTGGGAAAAATTTAACATCACAGCTAAGAGCAGAAAATGAAGAACCCTTTATTCGTTACAATTAAGTTTTAGTTACTGTCGAATGTATACTGTTTGTTAAACGGTCTGTCCTTCACAACATAGACACAACGAACACATGTTTTAAATATTACTGGTTCTCCCTTCTCTCACTTAAAACAAGTTAATTTAATGAAATATCCCTAATCCTCATGATATAAGAATAAAAGCATAAACCAAGAAGGTATATGCGACTAATTACCAGTGTTAATTACCAAGGTAGACTGACCTTAACCTTGAGGTTTGATTGGGGTGGGGTGAGCACGAGACCGCCCTCCATACACACTCATAGACTCACAGCATGATTGTTTGCATTTGAAAGCTGAAATAGGATTACCATGCGGGCTTCTCAACCGTAATGTCTAATGTAAACTTTTAATTGTCGGTGATGGTAACAGCCCTTCACGAAAATCTTTCTTCATGGCCCAACCTCTGTCAGCACGGTCAACACTTGAGGAGTTCTCGCAACGTTACGAGTTTCGTGCATCCTCAGTTATGTTTCACACAACACGTACACACACAGTGCGTATATATATATATATACATATATATATATATATATTATGTCTGCATGAACGAAACTCTGAATTTGAAGCTGTCACCTTTCTTTTTGTTTTCGTTAGGTTGTTGGGCTTACTGTTCCGACAAGTGAAGGTTCAAGGGTAGTGTGAAACTATTGTAATTTTAAGTGGAATAGAAGGGGCTCTGACTTATTCCCTGCGTATGAACCATCAATCTTATGATGCTTAGGCTACATTTCATAGAAGGTAATTTCTTGCAAATCTTGAATGAGAATATTACTGGCTGTATTTTCTTTTTGTGACTACTGGCCAAATATCTGCAAACAATGAGGGAACTTTGAATTTTCATGACCACCAGAACCTGACAGCTTATTGAAGTCTCAGATCACATACCAAACAAATAATTATAGGCTTACTATTGCATTTAGAGGTAAACATATCGTGGTGTGTTGCTGCTTCCCCCGCCACTGACCCTAGCTGTTTGTATATTTCAATGACTTGGTGAGATATTCTGTGAAAATTTATGCTTCCCCTTTAAACAAAACGTACCCCCCAGCTTGGTTTGGCCCCCTGCTCTCCAAGTCTTGTTACGGGCCTGGAACACAGCCACTGACTGAAGTAAATACTTACTTTAATTACAAAGTTACCGAGTTTCAAATCGCTTAGAATTTCATGAACGATTTTAATGCATTCCGCGTCTGAAATCATGGGATCAGCCGGGCCAGCAATGTCGAAGTCCTGAGGCAAATAAAACAGTGGAAGTAAGAAAAGAATATTGCAAAAGAGTTTATGAGTTGAGCCAAACTGATTACTCTGTGATATTTGCAGGACCAATAATTTATTAAATAGGCCTAAACAAAGAATACTGCAAAATCGTATATGAGATGAGCCAAACCGATTTCTCTGTGACATTTGCAGGACCTATAGTATGTGAAATATGCAAACAGTTGGTCCTAAAACAAAAAATTTTACAAAAGCTAAATAACCCAGAATGAGAAAGAATTTTCTATGTTTTCTTCGGGTATAGGAAGGCTTATCTAGGACCAGGGCCGGATCTAAGAATGGGCCAGCGGTGCACATGCCCAGGGGCCCCACAAAATTACATTATTGCATTTTTGGGGGTAGAGTATTCAAGACTGAATCCTTTTCGTAACTTGCGCTACTGTAGTCTTCTGGAAAATTATAGTTGAAAGGACCCCCACATAAGTTTGTGCCCATCCCCCCAGGTAAATCCGGGTCTGTCTAGGACCCTTTATCAGTTTGATAGTGGATGAACACTGGTGAGATTCGCTTCCTCTTTTCACCAGTTCTCAGAGGGTAACGAGGCAGGGGTAAATTATTTTCTCCTAATCCTGCTCCCGGATGGCCAATGCCATTTAATGGCCTCATCCAAAAGACAAGAGAAGTCCACTCGCAAGCTTATATGGGCCATACCAACCAAGGAAGTCGTCCAGGCGCGCTCGGTTTGCACCCGTAACTTCATCTCAGTTCCAAACTCCTGTCACAAGCACCAAGAGCGAGGGAAACATGTTCTATTTTAAAGTCTGTGATAAAAGGGCTCGGGTTTTCATCCCAGCCTTCCGGCTAAGAAACTGAGTGTATAGTTTGACATGTCTAAGTTTCTGTGAGGAAAATAGTCTTGATGCCTTAGAAATCGCGGGAGACCGTGGGCGAATTTTGCAATTTAATCGAGAAATGTCTCAATGTGATGCGACTTTCCTCTTACACCCCACCCACAGAAGGTAATGTATTATTTTGCGATGTTGATGCACTTGATGTGAAAGGTACAAAGTTTGGGCTTGGGGCCACGCCACTTGTATTTTTTTTAGAGGTATGCAACTAGCTTTAAGCGTGATGTTCAAAACAAACAGTCCTGTCTAAGAGTAACTTACACATTGATAGAACTCCCTATACCGTCCTCGTGTCATAGCCGGGTTATCCCGCCGATACACCTTGGCAATATGGTATCGTTTCATGCTGGATATTTTGTTCATGGCAACATAACGAGCAAACGGTACCTAGAAGAACATTCTGTTAAGGTAACGAATGTGAGGTTATATGATTTATTCTATTAAAATGTCCGTAAACACTTAATTGTACTCATAAAGGTAAGTCTAATTTAGAAGTAAAATCAACTAACTGGTTATATGGAGCAGGGTTCCTCAACGTTTTGTAACCTGAGACCCATTTTTGATTGTTGAAAATACCTGAGGACCACTCTTATCAGCTTATGAAGTTCCACTCATATTTGTAACTTAACCATACAGGACAAAGTTTACTACTAGGAAACGTATAATACGATACTTCGATTAGAGTCTGATGCGATAAAATATACTGTAAAGCTCTGTCAATATTTTTTTTTTACTTTTCCGCTGATTTAGCTGCCCACCAGACGGCGCTCCCCGACCCACCAGTCAGCAGATCAGCCAGTTGTATACCCAACACAGGCTAAGCAACACTGATCTAGTACATATAGCTATCCATAATAGTTCTATGTGTAGAAATAATGCATTACATATTACTATAATAACGGAAGTAGTGACTTATTAGGCCTATCCAATTTACAGTGATCCATGTTAAAGGTCTGTGGACATGTAATAAATTCAGTTGTTCTACTCAAAAATCCGTTGGAATTATTTGAATATCTTTACCGTTCTCAAGATATTTCTGCTCAAAGTTTGCTCAGTTGTGGGAATTGTTCATTAGCTATGCAAAAATATGATGTGGACTGTTGCACAGTGTCTGAATTTCTTTTGTTATTCCTTTATAAATTACCTGTTAATTACTTAAGCTAGTTTCTAGTTTGCTGCTTAATGTGGATATTTCCAAAGAACTAAATAGCTACTTTCAAAATGAACCCCTCAGGGCATCCCACATTACGTGTTCGATCCCGTTACAGTGTTTTAAAGGTTTCACCCAGGCAAATGAAGTTCTGCCCGGTTGTCACGTGACCAGATTGTACCATAGTTATCTCCTGCTTTTACACTTTAGTTGGCTTACTGTTCGCACTGTGGAAGCCCAAATATTTTTAACACTTGACTAAGTTACCAAACTAATCATTTCACTCACAGATGCAAGAACTAACTTCCTTGCATGCTCTTGTATTCACATTCCCAGTTGGTCTTTGTCAGGAAGTTGCCATGGCTACCCCTAGTCATATTTCATTTCCAAGATTACTGTCCAGCTAGTTGTGGTCAAATTGTTTACACTTGAGCAAGTCCTTCATTACATGGCAGAGTGGACAATTTAGTAATTACTTGCCTGACTGGATACAAATTCAGTTAAAAACTGTAACCGCACCGAACGCCTAATGCAAAATTACAGCTGTCCTTGGAATGAAGGCTAAACTAACAAAGGATAACATTATACACAGTTGACAGGTCCCTCTCTGTACGTCACACATTTGCATAAGTAGCTCATGTTTATTTATGATGTAGGTGAAAAACAGTAATTGTCTTGTAAAATTGTCAATATCTGATGGATTTTAATGGAAATTGCGGTTTTTTTTTATCATTTTTAATGTTTTTACACCAAATAGGCAAGCATCACATTTACATTTCTACAGACCTTTAGCAGTAATATGATAAAATGCCAAAGTGTAAATCACTTAGGTTATGTATCTCAATAGAGTTTGAGATTACTTCCTCGACTGTGCAATGTTTCGGAGGAACCACTTATATATTGATAACGTCTTCGTGGCTTGGATAAATCCCTTTTTTGGTTAGGTTCCCTTTTACATTACAGTCGTAAAACTTTTAACGCGTATTTAAAACAATATTTCATTTTAAAAAGAAACAGTAGAAAGTTTGTGGCATTGAAATGCACCCTCAAAACGCTTTGGGCCGTTGCCTTTAGTGCCGGGGATCTAGTTCCGAAAAGGCAAACAAATTACTCTATTTATGAAGCAACTTAAAGAAATCGAAACAATTTAAAAGCTTCTTACTACAATGACGTGGCCTTTAGAAATAGACGGGTTGACCAATTTTCCTGAGATAAAAGGTGATGTTACCCAATTTTGAAAAGTAGAGTATATGCACTATGTAGGCTACATTATGATTAAGGACGGGATTAGGGCCTAGAAACTGAGCCAAACCTGAAAATACGACTGAATACAAAAGGCTGCTTCATTCTAGTGAGGCCATTACATGTAGTCTTGCTCTAGATCTTAGCACTAAGTGCTAGCACAGAGAAGAAAGTTAAGACCTACTATGAGTACGCAACCTAATATTGGTGCTAGCACAGAGAGTTAAGTTCAGACTTATGAGTGCGCCCTCTATTTCCAAGCCTTACTCGGTAATGGACATAACACTCGAGTTAAACACAATTCAGTTGACAAGAGGTTCATTGTTCATTAGTCATTCATGAGGTTGCATGATTGTTAAGGATACAGTGAGATCGTATCTCAAAGACAGCAGTTCCCCTCCTTGATCCTCGAGGTCGTAGATCAGCTTAGAACCTTCACTGCCGTACTTTCCCTTTAACGTTTCTCGGAGCTCAAACACCGGTGTGTCGATGGTTTCTGCCCCGTGACGTTTGAAGCATTCTATAATAACTTTAAAAACGCCCTCTCTTATTGCCATCTGTTTCGGGGTAAAATCCCTCGTACCCTGCAAACACGTATAAAAACTCCTTTTCTAATTTCTTTTTTATTAAAGGGACATATTGCGTTTGTTTGACAGAAAATTTCGTATTGTTAAACCAATATTACCAGGTACAGAATGATAGACGATTCAGAATAAGGCAGTACGGTAGCCTCCTTTTCAAGAAATGAGGCACTCACATGAAGAAATTTGGTTATTTGTTGCACACTCACAAAAGTAATTTGTTCAGCCAATCTTTCAAAAAATCAAATGATGCAACATCCGTTGCTCTTGTAATGCATAATAATTTGAGGAGATACAGCAATTGCAAGAGTTTATTGGTGAGACTGAACAGTTTAATAATAATCAAAGGTATTTTCTTTGTTTGCCAGGTTGGTGCATTTTAAACACAATACAAGGGGTGAAATTTCTCGTATGTTTTAAATGTTTCAACACCCTTTTCATATCACTTTCTTACTATATATGGATTAAAATCATAGTTGTTGCAAGCTGAAAGAATGAGACCACACATCCGGCCCCTTAAGGGCAGGCGATCCCTTCAGTCAGACAGATCCTCCAGTTTTATTGGAGAGCCTATTGGATACAAAAATATTGAAACATGAAATATGAAATCTCCGACTGCAATCAATCAATCACCGCGACGATGTAATTGTTTTCAGTATCAGGAGGTCCCCCCCCCCCGTCTTTAAGCTTGGCCCTTTGTAGGGCCAATCCATCCATGGGTAAATTCCTTCGTGCTTTCTAAGACATGGAACGTCTCCCCCTATTTTTTCTCTAAGGGGAACACGTTATCGTTTTGGCACACAACATGAACACGTTGATTCAACAAATCTCAGCACTTAAAACAACATTGACACATGCAGCTCATCCAATTGTCTTTTAGACTGTACCAGCTCAGTGTGTACCACAGTACACTAGACGTGTGAAACCCTGGTAATATGTGTGGACTCCGCCAAACAAAGGACGACGTATCACCTTTACTATAAAATCTCCGTACACAGCACATGTATCAAACTTGCAGAACTAAACACAGTATGTAAAGCCTGTCACATAAAGTACGTACTTGTACATTTTTGTGATAACAATTAAACAAAAGAAAGGCATTGTAGTAGGAAATGAAGTGAAAAATTAAAATTGTCACGTGCAAGTTTTACTTGATTTTTCCCCTATCTGTTCTTTATGAGTGATATGTGTAAATAAATGTAGGCCAAATGCATAATGATAAGTGACCTTCGTAGCAGGTGTCGAACATGTACGCCTCTTTTCACGTACATAATCTTGTGTTACGAGTGCAACCAATATAGGGGCAGGGCAGGGGCGGTGCCGGGGTGCAAGGGTGACTGCCCCCTATAATTTGCAAAAAAAAGGGGGAAAGAAGAGGGGAAAAGAAGGAAAGGAGAAAACGAAAGAGAAGAAAGGAGGAAGGGAAAGAGAAAGAAGAAGAGAAGAGGAGGGTGGGCTAGGCCTATATCTGATCCATACAATTAATTCAAAGCTTCCAGAAGGCCCTATTCCGGTGTTTGCAAGAAGGCCGAATAGAAGGTTGTAAAGTATCCAAAAGGGGGGCTTCAGGAGGTTTGTTGACAACATATCCTTCTCTTAGACAACAAAGGCTTCTGCCCTCTTCACCCAACCAAAAATTAGAATTCACTAAATTATGAACATTTTCCAGGATATGAACAGTTCCAAAAAGACAGCACCATTTTGCATCTAAGCGACCTTAAATTACCAACAAATTTTCAAAGGAGAGGGATGTCCCCCTCCCCTTAGACCCCTCCCCCAGGACAGCGATCACTCATCCCATACTTTACCCTGCTATCAAAACAACCTGGCCCCGCCCCTGGTACAGGGTAATACACGACCGCCGGGCGGGCAAGAGTACAAGTACTACATGTTTTCATGAGCACGTGTCCAAAATATTGCATTTGTACTATAGGCTATTCAAGGGCGGCGCCACAGGGGACGGCGTAGGCATTTGCCCCCCCCCCCAATGTTTTTCAGTCCAAAAAATAAAATCATCTAAATAACGTTTTAAAACACATTATAATATTGTAGGGGGTGGGGTGAGGTGTCACAGTATGTCACCTAACTATCACAATATTAGTAGTTAAAATTTTTCGTTACGTAATACCTGGAACTTGTAATCCAGTCTGGAGCGTAACGTTTTCTGTTTTCTCCGTTGTTTACGTGAATGCAGGTTTAATATTCCATAAATACCATGGCAATTAAACGTCACGCATACAAAAAGAGCATTGGAACCGAGAGTAAACGTAAAACAATACAGTAGTGCCGGTAACGCCAAGTTATTATGACTGAGACCTTATGCATATGATGTCACAGAGTAGAAAGTGCTCCCTCGTTCAGTCGTTAGAAGGAAAAGCGCGTATCATCGCAAGTTACACCAACAAATACAGACAGCTGATTTGTGTACCGTCAGGGGATACGCCTGAAACATGAATCTGGATCTTACCAGAACCCTAACCCTACTTCTAACTCGGAGTATATTTTCGTCCAAGGGAATCTTCGGTCTATAGCGAACATTTGACCTAGTGAACCTGCGTTCTATGGGTATTCCTCCTGTCCGGATTGTGTAATGTTTGGCAATCTCAAACATTTACTGTCTCTCCAGTCCCAGCATGTGACCATTTCAATTTTAGAACGTAAATATATATACTGGGGTATCATGCGTCAATCACTTAACGAACATTTTGACAATAAAAATAAAAAAAAACATTTACTAAAATAAATGAAACTTTGCAGTAATATTATATGTCTTCCTTCTTGTATTTTGGTGTTGTCTGGACTGAGTAATCCACAGAAAACGAATTTTGAATTGTAGTTGGCAGTACACAGCACAATTTTTACTATATATTTTTACTATATACTAAATATTGAGACAATCACTACAGAAAAAGAGCAAATAAAATCAGGGGCGCGCCACAGGGGGCAGGGGCGACCGCCCCCTATTATTTGCAATAAAAGGGGGAAAAGGAAGAAAAATAAGAGGGATAATGAGGAAAAGGAGAAAACGAAAGAGAAGAAAAGAGGCGGGGTGGGATAGGCCTACATCTGATCCATATAATTAATCCAGAGCTTCCAGGAGGCCGTCTTCTGGTGTCTGCCAGCCTTTAAATACTCTTTTATAATGCAGAAATGAAGCAAGGAAAATTTTCGTAATAGTTCCAGAATGTTTCTGTGGACTCCACGCATGTGATTTTTTGTGAAAACTTTCCCTGAATAAAAGACAGTAAAGTACCTGGGGGGGGGGGCTTCAGGAGGTTTGTTGACAACATATCCTTCTCTTAGACAAGAAAGGTTACTCTCCTCTTTCACGCAACCAAAAATTAGAATTCACTAAATTATGAACACTTTCCAGCCTTATATGATCAGTTCCAAAAATATAACAAAGACAGCACCATTTTGCATCTAAGCAACCTTAAATTAACAAAAATTTCTCAAGGGGAAGGGGGACACCTCCTCCCCCTAGACCCCTCCCCCAGGACGGCCCTCTCTCGCAAAACCAAAATTAGAAGTCACTAAATTATGAACATTTTTCAGCCATATATGATCAGCTTCAAAAATATACCACAGACAGCACCATTTTGCACAAAACAAAAAGTAGAGTTCATTAAGTAATGAACATTTTCCAGTCATATATGAAAAGTTACAAAAATATACCAAAGACAGCACCATTTTGCACGAAACAAAAAAATAGAGTTCACTAGTAATGAACATTTTCCAGTCATATATGAATAGTTTCAAAAATATACCAAAGACAGCACCATTTTGCATCTAAGCAAATTTAAATTAACAAAAATTTCTCCAAGGGGAGGGACACCCTCTATCAAAATACCCTGGCGCCGCCCCTGAGGCTAATTATTTCTTTCAACATGTGCGAGTTCGAGTTTCAATCAATTCTCAAGAGTACGTGCACAGACAAATGTTCTGTATAAAGTTTTCTGACGGCTGTTATAAATTCGTTGGTAGTTTGTTCCTTCTGAAATTAACCAGGTAACGGTCTTACATGGTACATCGTAAGCTAACGCTAGTCACCAAATCATTCATGATCCGCGTCCTTGTCGACGTCCGCATCAATGAGAATCATAGGAAACGCTAGTTAAGAATCGCTCTGGGAGCTATTTTTAACGGACACATGCGTTTTGTCATTGTGTCTACGACAGCTTGACATCTGTTTCCCAGCAGGACAACAACCTAATAACTGTTCCATGGTTTACTAAAAGTAACGAGGACAAGGAAACGGACACGGATTATGGATGAATGGATGGCTAGTCGGTGATTTGTGTCCGTTTCCGCGATCTTCTCTTTGAGAAACCAGTACCCCTTGAATAAGACAAGAGGCAGAATCCATTCCTACGTTTCCTGTCCGTGTCCGGGTCGGATTCTCTCTATGAACGATTTTTCGAGGATACGAATGAGCTTTGACATTGTGTCTACGACAGCTGGGCATGTTTTCCAGGAACACAATTACCTGTCCCCTTCTTTATGTAAAATAACGTTAACAATGCTCATTGCAGTAGCGCCGGTATGGGGGGCATGGGGCGCGTGCCCCCCAATCGATTTCTGCAAAACATTCTGAATATTTTAGAATGATCTTAAAAGGCGTTTTAGCTGTAGATTTCTGTAGGGGCTAGTGTGAGATGTGTTTTCGAATGTGTGATGGATCTATTGTTATCATTTTCAATAACAAATGTTTCTCAAACTATTAGAATTTTCCCAAATCCTTCGCAAACTATCAAAATTTCCCCGTGCTCCTTGCGCTTCAAAACTTACCGCAATGTTGTTCTTATTATCAATATTGTAAGGTTTGGGGAGAGGGGATGAGACTGGGTAGCGTGAGGCCGGCAGGTTGGGAGCCTTGGCCGATGATGATGTATTTTGATTGGCCACTCACGACTTTCGAGGAAGCAACACAGAGACGACCGAAAAAACTGCAGATTTAGGCTTCAAACGGCGTATTCACAATTATTATAAAGTGACATCCAATAAAGTAAAATATGGCACAAAGTAAGATAAGCTGGAATTATAAAGTACACGGTAGTTGGCAAGACATAGCAGCAGTATTTGACAAGCTTAACTTCAGAGGCGTCTTTAAACACTTGCTGTATAGCTTCAGGGCGTCGGCCTGCTAAGCTTCCTTGCTAAGATTGTGCTTCTGTTAGCTGCTAGTTGTCCTGGTGTGTACCCAGAATATCAGAGTGATACTACTTGACTGTGAGAGTTAGATTGTTATACTCTGCCCGACTTGTACACTAGCAACCCTTTATAAATGATGCCTTTGATTACAGGCTTTAAAATAATCATCCCTTTAACATAAAACCAAGATTATGGCTTACAATAACAGCTAAAATGTTCTAAAATAATCCACAGCTGTAGAACCATTCAAGCCTAAAATTTGGAATGTGAAAATACATGTAACCCTTTGTGAAGCGAATACCTCATTGCGTAACATTGCATAAAGTTACATCACATATGTAAAACAGCAGAAACAAATAATAGACATTTACAAAGGAGAAGCACGGCAGCAAAAGTTGAAAGCTGTTTACGAACTGCCAGGTAAAAGACTGGCTTTTTGTGTGGTACGTAGGTTTGTTGGGCAATTGGAAGTGTCTCGATGCAGAGCCTGAATGCAGGGTTTGTCATGGAAATCTTATCGAATGAAAACTCCCGCGCGCTTTGCCCGCATTTGTCACGGTTTGCACTCCATCTCACGACCAATATTAAGGTAATAATACATGAAGCTATTCACAACGCTATCCGAAAAACAGAGATACATCTCCAGAAAAGGGCCTCGCATCAATATGGGATATTTCAATCTAAGGCCAAAAAAAATTGTTTCTTTCTTTCCCTCTCCAGACCTGCCCAAATGTGCACTTCTATGTGAATGCCGGTTTCCACATCTCAGTCCCTCACGTAAGCAGTGAGCACATCATTTCATTTCATTTATTTATTCTCACAATATTATAAGGTTACAAACCATGGGCGGCGATCCTAAGGGGGGATATATTGTAGAGTACCCCCAAGAAATTGGATGGGAGATACTATACACTATACCCCCCCCTATGGAATCAACTAGGCAGATCCGGAAATCAGAACATTAACCTTTTTCTAGACTTTTTATAATATGCCTATTTTTTAGGAAATACTTGTTTTCATAGTGTAACGTTGCAAAGCCTGGAAAGGGCCATTTCCGATGATCTCGGGGTATTTTTGACCAATTTTTTTTTGTACGCTTCGCGTCAACCGATGATGTCGCTCCGCTTAGATAGTGTCACTGACAATATATCCCCCTCCCCCACTTTCAAAGACGGATCGCCGCCCATGTTACAAACTGATATAAACTTAAACAGTGGAGGAAGCCTGAAAAAAAAAACAGAAAGCTTGCACAAAGCAGGCCACCTTTACCGGCAGTTTACAATCCAAACCTTTCACGTATGGGAGTGGCAATGTCGACTGAAGGAAACCTTTTTTTTTAATATTTTCGTAGTATGCAGGTATCACTTTACGAACAGCAGTATAGCCACGTGCATTGAGCCTCGTATCGAGAGTATAACAGGCTTAAAAGCATTCTTGGGCAATGGCTGATCGAGTGGACTGTATCTCCACGGGTACTCTGCCAGGCAGACCCACGAGGCCACTGAAATGGCTGTGTACATTCGAACCAGTTACGTACGTAGCCATAGCCTATAGCCAGTGTTGAAGTGACACGGAACGTAACTCCAGGAACATGAGGAAAAAGCAGGCCTATGATTTCCGTCGAGTGTATGTGTGTGTGAAGGGGCGTTTTATTTGTTCTAATTCCGATTGAATATTTAGTATATATATAGGCCATTCAGTGCAAGGTTTTTTAGTATAAATCGTATTAGGAACAAAAAAAGTTTATTGGTTTGTGTACAACACAAAAGGCAAAAAAAAAAAATGAAATAAAAACAAAATACGAGCGGACGAGAAATTAAGTGCGGGCGGTCGAGGATAAACAAACAATTTTTTAGGCCTATTTTGTAGCATGATGTGGAAGGTTAAAAGTACGTATTTGCTGTGATACATTTTTCAAAAAAAAAAAAAAAATACCAAGTGCTCCGCGCCCAGCCATTATCCGATAACGATGATGATTGTTATTGTTAATACACTTAAAGGGATTTTCCAGAGACAAAATTCAATAAGTTCAAAAAATGCAGAGAATTTTTCTCTTTTAGGAGGTGAAAACCGCGGCGCATCTCAATAGCTTGCAGCGTTTGGAAGATACAAATTTTCAAAGAAATGCAATTTTTTTCTCAAGATGAAGTGCATT
>WURT03004418.1:0-21819 GCA_009936505.3 Holothuria glaberrima
AACTTGTTTGGCATTTTGAAGCCAAGACCGTGAGGACAACGCCAGCTGAAATCATTTGGCATTTAGTTTTGCTTTATATTTCTCGCACAATTTGGCCAAACAACAACTTCCCGGCCAATGTATCCACGATAAAAACAGGGAGCTCTCTGTAGAAATGTATCTGTTTACATATATAAGGCAAAGCTTACACAAAGCTATGCATTGTTTGCAATTTCCCTTGTATTTGCACAGGGTAATTCGAACCATGTAACTTGCGGAGCGGTCTCTTTTTGCTCTTGAAATTGGGGCTCCCCCAAGCATATGAATGATCTCGAATATGCCGTACAGCCTGCTACGTAGTACGTAGGCAGTGATAATAGTCAATAAGGAAGGAAGAGTATTTTGTTGCCCCAGCTGGTTGCAATTCAATTTCCTTTCGAATATTGTCTTTGCTTTAAAATGCTCTATCAACTTAAATACTGAAAGGATTTTTACAACATTTGTGTGAAAATGTTCGTTCAGGATATAATTTGTGCAATCGAATCAATAGTATGTATGAAAGATACACAGATTTTTAATAAACCCATTGTTCTTGACTACCTCCTCAAAAATCACTACCCAAAGGTCAACACTTCTCTTGTTAAGAAATCAGCTTAAATGAGATGACAATCATAGGCCTAGGGGGGTCAATATTTTGGGGGGGCAGGGATAATTTTTGCCTGAATTTAGAATTTGGAACAAGTTACCCGAATAAAAAGGCATAATTTATTTTCTTGGCTGTCTCATTTGCCTGAATGGATCCACTATTTTTGCCTGAATTGGGAGGGCATATGGCCTCCTGCTCCCGCCTCGTACGCTTGTGAAATTAATGGCCAGTAAATGGTTGTTGACAAGTACTGTTTTTGCATATGGGCCTATTGCTGGGGGTGGATTGTCCAAGCGAAAAATTTCTGTGGTGAGAATATATTGTCAAGTCCGGGTAGTCCGCGAATGTCACCAAGCTAAAATTGTCCAGATGTTGTTGAATCACCTTACAGTTTGTTTTATGTACCAAAATTGCACTTACACTGAGACGCAGACCTAGAAGGGGTTTTCCCGGCTGTAGTCCCACTTTTCGAAACCACATTTTATAGACAATCCCAAAGCTTTTTAACAATATGTAGTGCTTATTTTAATTACCAGATGCCTGGCAGAAAAACCATTCAAGTGCATTAATTTCAAGTTTTCTTTCCTTAGACCACCAACCACCTTCTTTGGAGGCTTCTTACAATTGGCTCTCATATGCAAATTTGCCCTTATTGAGCAACCCCCCCCCTCCTTTTCGTGTTTGAAATCCTGGATCCACTGAAGTCGAAGTTTGCACAATTGGTGGTCTAGTTCTATCATTTAATTCTGTCCCTTGTACAATTCAATGCTGAAGAGATTAATATGTAACACACTGTCAGTTTAAATGTTAAAGAATTAGAAAGAGTTTCTAGAATGTGTGGATTTGAAAAAAAAAAAAAAAAATTGTTCAATTCCAGTGCATGATCCAGTATTGACAATTGGTCTGTGGTTATCATTTCTTCCAATAATTCAGGCCTTAAAGGGCAGCTGTTTTATGATGCTACACAACCACAAAATGTGGGAGATGCCTCTGGCTTTTGAATTATAACTTAACATCGGGTGGCTAGCCAAATCAACAATTTAGATCAAATTAGGTTTCTTTTGAAAGGCCAGTTCAGATGGAAAAAAACTGTAAATTGCTCTTGGATGAAAAACCCACCTTTCTTTGATCCGGCCCAGGGATCGACCCCAAACCTCCTGGTTGCTAAGCTTTATCGCTTCAAATACCACTGCCTTTATCCACACAGCAATAGCACAGGTAAATCTGTTCAATCTGTTCAATATTTACACATTAAACTGCAATACTAATGAGAGCTTATTATAAAGAACTGAAAATCAAATACTCTGGTTTGGATTTTAGTGAGTGATCTATTATGCAGTAGTCTTGCAGTTAAATAATTGGTCAACAGTTATTATCCTGCATTATATTGTATCAGGTTAATCCTACCATTGGGAGATATATTTTAAATATGTTAATTTTGTTAGAAACCATTACGCTCCTAGTACCTCCCCTATGACTACTATTGGACAGTCCATCAACTGCGGAATGATCACTCATCTCATTCCGCTGCGTGGGGTTCATGAAAAAGTTAGGACGAGTTAGGTTAGTTGACTTGAGATGGTATGGCGCCACCTAGCTAGGAATTTCATTGACAGTGATCATTCTGCAGTAGATGGACTGTCCAATAGTAGTTATAGGTGAGGTAAGTATAGGGCCCAATAGTCACAAAACAGGTAGTTTTGGGTAAATTAAGTGAGGATAAGAAAAATGTTGCATTTTCTCAACCGCAGCTTATGACCATGGGAAATACAGTATATAACTTGCATATAAGAGATGTATGCAAATTTTGTTTAAACCAAATATTTGGTGCACTGTACTCACCTTGATGCTGTATACATAGTTATTAGCATTCATTTCAATACCGTATGGTACATTTCTTTTTTACCCTGCCTTAAAAGAAGGATATAAGCTTGAATCAAATTTTGATATGTCGAGGGGTCCGAAAATTATTCTAATCATTCTGGTGAAATTGCCTTGAAATCCAGTGTGTAGTTCTCAAGATATGTGGTTGAAGTTGTCATATTTTCAACAAAGTAAACTTGAAGCAAGCACATATGATGCTAGACTTATAACCTCACATTAATAAACACGTTTTGTTTTTCTTTAAACTTTACAACCAATTTTCTCCTCCGTACTCCCATGTTATGGGAATTTGAATGCATGAGAAACATGGAAATTTTACAAACTTTAAATTACTTATGGGGAGCTCATATCACTATTAACTTTAAAATCAACACAACAGGCTGAAAAAAGCATTTCTCATCAATGTGAGGAAGTGATTGTTTGCCTCAAGCACACTTTTGGTCACATATGTAATAAGTTCATTTGCTGATATCTCAAGTACTACATGTCCAATTTGAATGGAAGTGTCACCAAATTGCATAGAGTTAGTTCCTCTATCACATATGAAAATTAATGTTTTTGCAGTAATCCCTTCCTATAAATGTGAAATTTATAAAAGTTCAACCAAAATTTACAAAATGGACACTAAAAAGACACAAATGTGTCAAGGGAATGATTGAATTTAGGTAAAAATTTACATCATGGACAGAATGAAGACAGATTATTCCTAAAAACTGGCAAACAGTTTCATATATTCATTAGGATGTTGAAAAAAACATGATTTGCAGAAAAAAGGAAATACAGCAAAGCATACTTTTAACATTAAATGTAGTGAAAAATAAAAAAAAGGTAAAATAACATAATAAATGGAAATTTCTCAAAATTAGGTTGTGAGAAATTTGGTCAGATTTTGAAGTATTTTAGATTTGTTTGTTGTAGAGCAAACTAAATTATGAAAAGCTTGAGATATGATAAACATAATTTGACACATCAAATTTATGCTTACATTATACATCTCCCATTTTAATGGACATTTTTTTTGCATGCTTGAAATTTTAATTAACTAGTTTTTTCCTTTGGGTCAATAATTTACAGTTGAACATGCTTCAATGATTTTAAAATTAAAGCACAGCTAATGATTTGCATTTTATATTTCCCATGATTAAGAAGTTTCATTCTATATTATTTAGGTCAAATGTAATAATTCCCTTGGTACATCAGACAGTCAACTGTTTAATTGAAAAATGATTTTGAAGTTTATTCAATGATTATGCTCTGGTTACTTCTGTAATCAAAAAGGGACTAGGTGATGTGTTATTTACAAAGGATGCATTAATGAATTTTAAACTGTTTTGGTTGATTTTGAGGCAAAATCTTTAGGATGACTCGTATAGAAAGGAAGTACAGTAAAAATGCTCAGTTTGAAAATTCAACTTGAAAGTAATAGTAATCTTGTAAACTTTATCTGAAGTAGCTTTAAATACGGAATTCCAAAGTGGGATGTTCTATAGTGTTGTAATATATGCAGTGGCCGCTATTGAAAAGGACAGTTGTACAGTCCAAAATTCAACTGACTGGATGAGCCACAAGTAAAAGCTTAAAGTTTCTTACTGCTCACCCCTAACCCTCTCCTCTGTCATAGGAAAGTGCATCAATTTGTGAAGTACGGTATTGCAGACGTGATTGTAATATGTAACTTGGATTGCTCGAGGCATTGATGGTCTTGATTCTGTGAGTAGGCCTATAAAAGCAGATCATTAAATTGATTTAATCATGCTATCAGTGAGTTGCAATAAGTTCATTAAACAAATGCATACAGGTACTGTATGTCCTTAATAAAACTTTTACAAGTACAAGGAACATTGCTTGTACCCATCTTAATTAAATCATGGGTTGAGTGGGGACAAAATGATCCATTTCTTCATCAAAAATTACATCACAGGAGAGGTAAAAGACTCATGCACTATTTCATATTAGGATAAATATGATTATTCACATTCATTCTTGAAGGGGGAGGTGTCCAAAAAAAGATTACTATTTGTGCTCTTGTGAAAACGAAAATAGTGGACGACCTACATGACAATGAGTGCTGTAACAAGAAATGTGAAAATATAGCTTGCTGGAAATTTTCAGTAATTGACAGAATATTGAAGGTGACATCTGTAAAAGCCATGTTTTTTGTCATAAAAATTTTATTACTTGCAGAAAAGTGTTTCATATGAATGAACTTAAAGTGAAACATGTTTTTTGTGAAAGTGCTATGGTGTGAATCCTTAAAAATATAACATGTTCCAGGGATTGCTTGCTGGCAGATTGATGTGAATGCACAAATGTAGGCTCAGGTGGAATAAACCAGATTTCTTGGAAATAGGCATTTTTTATGATACTATAGTTAAAGAAGTTGTTAAACAATGGCCAAAATTTCACTCTTTGAAGTGTAACAATTGGTATGGTTGTATTGAAAGAGTTTTCACAAACATCAGGAATCAGAATTCCTCTTTTCTAACACCATTTGATGCATGTAAGTGCTATTACTTTTATTAAAATGCAGGGATATTCTCATAGGACAAAATTTAAAGGTTCATAAAAATACAGGACCAATATTTCTCTCTGCTTTTGTTAAGAAGCCACATCTCAGCAAGCCATATTTGGAAAGCACTATCAAAAAAAATTCGTTTCAGAGAAGTGCATGTATTGCATCATCATAATGGGAAATATGTCGTATGCCATAAGCATGATTTACGAAAAAGCATTTGCATTTACCTGAAATCTGAGCTAGCATGAAAAGTGTCTGTGCATTAGGGAAGATCTAACTTTTAAGTGTGAACTGGAGTAAATTTCTTTTGAAGTCAAATTTTGTACAAGCAAAAAGCAAAAACTTTAGTCTTATGCCATAAAGATCGACAGCAGCATTTAAATCAGCCTCATGTTAGTACACATTGTACTAACTTGGAAAAGAACTGCACTTATCAACAAGCATGCAGATGTATTATCATGAAGTGTTCATAAGAAATCAGACCATGTGTGAGTAGGCATTTAATGTCAGGGTTGGGGTAGGGGCACAGTTTCCCATTTTCTGGCAGTATAATGCACCGTCATTCAGGCAAGGGTATACACTTTAATTTGGACAAAAGTGCTCAGTCCCCTCCTCCTTTCCCCCTCCCTCCTCCTTTCCCCCTCCCCCTCCTTTCCCCCTCCTCCCTCCCCATTTCAGAAGTAGTCCTGGGGCTGAATTCATAAAGGCTACTTACCCACAAAAAAAATGTGTATGTCTGACTTATGCGACGTATCTTTCTTAGTTGGTTAGGAAACAGTTCGTAAATATTTTGCATAACTTTATGCAAGCTTCATAGTTGTCATAAGGAGAGAGCCATAGTAACACATACAGAGGCAAGCATTTTGCATAGTTGTGTAGTCTGCGTAGGAATGCGCCTGAAGTCACAGAAGACAGTGCGCATCGATTTAACAATAACAGTAAATGTGATTGGCTGAAAATGTGACAAAGGAAGATTCAACCACATACACGATTGGTTAATGTGCATCTGTTGTAGTTACGCAGCGTATCTTTATGACCTGCGTAAGTTGTTTTCGTGAATACCATCCAAGAAAGTTCTTACGCAGTGCATAAGTATTTTGACTTATGCAAGAACTTATGCAAATGTTTATGAATCCCCCTCCCTGTTCTTTAATTTTAAGATTGGAGGATTTGTACTGAAGAACCCTATGAACAATCACTATAGTATAATCCTACCATCCATTCTACTTCTTGAGATGAAATTCTAAATAATTTCATAAACTGATCAATAATGCTTAGAAGTTATGCCTATTTTCCAAAACTTTTCAGTGTAAGGACCTTGAGTTACACCTCCTTCCAATTGCTGCAGTGCTTCACCCACCCCCCTTCCAATTGCTGCAGTGCTTCACCCACCCCCCTTCCAATTGCTACAGTGCTTCAGGGCTTGGAATAAGATTGAAAAAGGACAGCCAAATTGAGCAAATTGGCTATAAGTCTATGTTATTTCAAAGGACATCTACTGAGGGACACCACAGCCATCAGTAAGGGCCCGATAGCCATGATTTTGGTGCCATCGGTTATTTCAAGCCCTGTGGCTTCTTTTAGTGTTATATTTAACTTTGATGTGTATGTTTTCTGGTGGCAGGTATGAGAGACTGGTCATTTGGGGAGGATCGATGAAGTTGTTTATGGTTAAAAAAAGTTCTAAAACAGGAAACGTTGACAGTATATTGGATAGTATGGTATGGATACTGGTGAAAAATGAATTTTGGAAACTGCACAGGTTTTCAAAATTTGGCATGTTAAAGAAGGCATTTTCCAGTGACTTTTCACAAGGGTCTCGTCTGAGAGAGAAAAAAATTCCAGTTCATGCCCCCCAAATCCCGTAGCAATACTCTTTTTCTAAGTAGAGATATCTCATATTAAAGAACACTTA
This sequence comes from Holothuria glaberrima, assembly GCA_009936505.3. NCBI lineage: Eukaryota > Metazoa > Echinodermata > Holothuroidea > Aspidochirotida > Holothuriidae > Holothuria > Holothuria glaberrima. The sequence goes on from WURT03004418.1 coordinate 6,940, forward strand.
ATAGTTTTCTCAAAAAACTTCCTCCAGTTCTCATCAAGGTCACAGAATGTTATGTTAAGTGGGCACATTGCCTCAGATTCCTTTTGTTTTTCTTTATAATTGAATATCCTGTTTGTCCTTGAAATTTGATACAGTTGGAATGTTTGAATATGTTTCCATGTAGATTTAGCACAAAACTCAACCATATGTAGGGCATAACAAAGTTGCTAAATATTCCCTACAACAGCATAGGTGTCATAAAAAATTCAATTCTTTGTCAAATTATTGTGCTGCGATGACATCGCAGATTTCCCATAATGCACTTCATCCTGAATAAAAATACATTTCTTTGAAAATTTGTATCTTCCAAATGCTACAAGCTATTGAGATGAGGTTTTCACCTCCTAAAAGAGAAAAAATTTCTTTGTTTTTTGAACTCATTGAATTTTGTCTCTGGCAAATCTCTTTAATATGCCATAATAGTAATTTGTACAAGTATGGCCAAAGTTTTGGAGAGGTCAAGGGTCATTTTGGTGACAAAAAATTATGCATTTGTCATTTATATCTGAACTTATTTAAAGGTGAGACAGTTTGACTCCAAGTATGTTAAAGTTCTGTAGTTATAAATTACAAAAATTTGAACCTCATCCTAATAGTTTTGCAATAAAATAGTTATAATTGTGTAATTCATCATAGAAAGAAAAAAGAAACAATAAATTTGTGAAGACATATTTTTATCATTCCAGTGTTTCACAGCCAGCTATTTTACTGAATGTTTACTTGACATCTTGGTACACCTTTGTTTTGAGTTTTGAACACATTATCAACAATGTTTGAATATTCAATAAACATAAAAATATTCTCTAAGCATATCTAACTAGTATTAATTGTATACATTTTCTACATACCTTTGCTTTATGTGCCGACATTTTCTGTGTAAGTATGTCATGCGTACAGCTGTTGAGCATCATTTTATGTTCCAGTAACATGTGAAGTGACATTATGAGTAGTCAATTACAACATACATACCATAGAATACCACTATACCAGCTGTGTACCTAAATACTTCTCCTATAGACATGTAAATAACTTACTCAAACATCACAGATAGCTTGACTTCATTGCCAGTAAAATCGTTTGCCCAGTCGACTAAGTCCGTTTTGCGTCTGACTCAGAAGTGCCTTTGGGCGGACCACTTAACTAGCCGCCATTGCTTTGCTTGATTTCATTTGTAAGTAACGTTGATTGACAGGGCAGTGTAAGAGATATAGTCATTGTTTACGTCTTGGCCTATTCAACCATACAAGTTTATGTGACTGAGGGCAAACAGCTGTCTTGAAAAATAAAAAATCCACCATGGGGAATTCATTCACATATTGAAGAACTTTTAAGGACTATTTTGTTGACTGAGCAACAATGAGGTATGGGAGTACCATGACGTACTATAGCATTTATAAAGTCATGCACTACCTTCCATTAGACTTGTATCAAGACTATGAGGGGTCTAATTATGTGAAGCCATATTTGAAGAAAAATATTGAGTTCTTTTAATTATTTTACTACAAGATCATTTAAGTGATTATTTTGCAATTAAATGACTTTGCTCAAAGTGGCCAGTTTCTCTTCTCAAAATAGGAAAAACCATAGAATACACATTAAAAAAACCCCAACCAAGTTTGGCCCACTTTTGAAAGTCCATGCACTAGATCACTAGTCTGGAGGTTCACTGTGGGTTAGGTATGCTACTGTACCAATAATCCTAACCTTAAGCCTTTTCCTATTTAACCCTTACCTCAACCTTAACCATACTGCTATTGTAGATTTTCAGTTTTAGTGGACCTTTTGTCCAGTGAGATTCCCCCAGATCAGCTACATTGTTGCAGTTGCCATATCACCTGCATCAGTCTCTCCATGGTTTAACACAATGTAGCCAGTTTTGCTTGTTTCAGTGAGATATTTTAGCCTGAAAGGGAAATGCTTTTGATTCATATTTTTGATCATGCATCATTTTAACACAAGCTTCCATGGAATTGTACGTGTTTGCTCAACAATTTGCAGAATACTAGCAATATTGATCTTGGGATATGAGAGACAGTCAAGTAGGAAAGAAAATGAGTGTCTATGCTCTTGCAGATTTATAGGTATGGTGAGTCAATTGCTGCTGAGCACATTAACTAATGGACCATGAAATGATTGTTTCACTTCTTATCATGCTTTGACATTTCGTACCAAATGGTGAACAGATCCCATTTACCATGGAAGTGGCATCTATAGTTATGTGTTAGTCCCATAGGTTGCATGGACACTCAACCTTACAATTATAGCCCTCTGTCAGCATGTATCAGAAATCTTCTACTGTATATTTCATCCACACGCATAGCTATTGGGGGTGCATGGGGAGCTGCCCCCCTCAGATGTTTGTTAGGCTTCCCCAAACATTGTTTGTGTCCTAATAAAATGTGTAAGAATTAAAAAATAAATGCGTAAAGAACACATTTTGTACACGTATGAAATCAATGAATATTGGGCTTCCACGTCCCAGAGGACAATCCAGTTGTCTAGGTATGCAAAGAGCAGTATGCTGTGCCTTCGCAGCTCTACTACCATCTTTGAACATAAATTCAGTTAAAACAATGAAAATTATAGCACAAGATTGCATCCAAGGACACCTAACCATTCAAAATGTTCTCAAAGAAGAGGGGTACACCCCTCCCCTTAAGCCCCCTTCCCCAGGATGGCGATCGATGCTATGAACCCTGTTTGATACCTAGGCTCCCCCTAAAAAATTTCATCAAGCTACTGTATATGCCCCATATTTCATCCCTTGTCAGTGGAAATTTATGGATGTTATGCAGACTTCTTCATTTTCAGATTGCTTTACCCAGTCATTGCCAGTGTATCTTGCTCCTTTTTACCCCCAATATTGATTGCATGCAATTCCTGTCTTTCAAAGTCTGAATGCACAAAGGGTAACCTTGTCCAACCATGTAACACCATTCTTTAGTATGGTCATTTGGGCAGATCTGAGATGAATTGTGGCAATTCTGTACTAAAAGTTGGTCTATGTTTGTCCAGGCCTTGTACCGCAATTTTAATTAAAACAACAAATTTGTTTAGTCTTACGGTTTGATTTTTAAGAAACATTAATATTATTGTCCAAGTAATGGCTCAGTAACTAAGTAAGTGCTTTTGAATGCCTTATTGGAGCCATTGTTGATTAACCTGTAAAAAGTTTGCTATTGGCAGATTGTCCAATATCTACCTATGAATATCACTGACTCTCCAAAAGAAGACTGGGAAAATCCAAATGTTCTATTAAAAATTTCTCCAGGGGTTTAATTTACACTTGGTTGCTCAAGCCATTGTGTCTTCTTCAAAAGAGCATTGTGGGAAATTCTTTTTAACTGTGTATGCAATATGTTTATACTTATACTTGGAGCATATGTTGCCCATGGCTGTTCCAGAGTTAATTTTTATTTGGTTTAATTGGTTGTATTATGATACTAATAATGATATATTTCCTCTTCCCTCAGTTGTTTCAAAATCACATAGATCATTTGTCAGATTATGATGACTTTGAAACACACTTACAGGAATGAAAGTGAACAGTAAAAACATTAAGTCTTTGAAGAAGATCAAACAGTTATGCATAAACACACTTGCAGGGTTGTAAGTGTAAGTGAGCAGCACATCTGTTTTTTGCACAAGATTAAACATTACATTCACACTTGCAGGATTGTAAGTGAAAAATGATACCTAAGACACTTGCAGGATTGTAACTTAAGTGAACAGCACACCATTTAGGTTTTGTGAACAAAGATGCGTAAATATATCCTTTGCATGATTGAAAGTCCACAGTACATCAATCATTTGATGAAAACTCTAGGTAAATGGAATATAGACAGAACAGGGACGTATTTTCCATCTTCATATTTCCTCTAAATTCAATCAAAGTTTAAACTTTATCAATGATGAGTAAAGGAAATTTTCAGAAAATGAAAAGTTGGTCAGACTAATTATCAGTATCAGCATGCCTCAGTGCTTATTTAAACCCATAGAACCAATGGCGTATAATGTCCTTTTATTTTATAGACTTTTTTTATAGACAGACATAACCTCTAACTGTACCTATCCAAGTTCAATATGGTGAGTTCCATTGAAGGTTTGCATTATCCATTCATAATAAGAATCATTAGAGCATAGCCATTGCTAATAGTTATACTTTTATGAAGGTGTCAGAGTGGAAAATTGTTCAATAAGTGAAAATAATCTTATTTCATGCTAATCATACAATGCTTAGGAAGACTCCGGAAGTCTGGTATCAAGGGCAATGCATGTTTAATCGCTCAGCATTATATAGTGAAATGTGACAAAATCATTTGGTAGGATTGAACATTGAATGAAATCAGGTATATATACAATAGGATTGTAATAATGTGTGGTTACAGTATTAAAGGGAAATACTGCAATTGTTTTACAGAAAATTTTCATATTTTTTTAAGTCAATATTAATAGATACAGAATGATAGACAATTCAAAATAAGGCAGTATGGTAGCTTTCTTTTCAAGAAACATTGGCTCTGACGGAAGAAAATTCTGGTAATTTGTCATACAAAAGTAATTTGTTTGCCCAAACTTTCAAAAATTTAAATGATGTATCATCCGTTACTTTTGTAATGCATAATATTTTGAGGAGATAAAGCTATCGCCAGAGTTTATTGGTGAGACAGAATTGTCTAATAGTGATTTCAGGTATTTTCTTTTTGTGCCATATGTTGTTGCATTTTAAATGCATATATATTTCCCTTTAAGCTTCTTGATGTACTGTAGTATGTGGTGATATTGTAATAATGCTGTTGTCATTATCAAGCATAAAACTTTTCATGTTTTATTCAGAAATCACACCTAAAACTTGATTTTAACAGTTTCAATTCTTGTCATCATGCACATATACCAGAGTAATATCATTGAAATAGGTCTACATTAATTGAGATGATTTTTTTTCATGGTTAACATGGTGACCAAGTATATGAGGCAATTATAGCATATATGATGAAAAAAATGTCATTAATTAATTTGTATACTTGTCTATCTGTCAAATTATTAAAAATCCTATTCATACAAAAATATTAATGTGGCTCATGGTAGCACCTCTATCTTCATAGAACTACCATACCTATGAACAGAAGAAACTTTGCATTAATTTATATGCCAATTTTGATGAATTGATCTTGGATACAAACATGCATGAGGAGAATATCCTGTAATGATCGATCATGAAACTAAAGGCTATTCAGTTCTTTTGTCTGGTATACTTACAATTTACCTTTGCTTTCAATTGCAACCTCAATTGTGTTCACTACTACCCTAACAAATGGATTGAATAGAACAATTGTTTGATGTCCAGTTACCGACAGTCAAATAAGAAAGACAGTTAAAAAATTCAAAAGGACTCGTTATTGCTGTATAGAAGAAGAGATGTTGGTGTTAGAAGTATTTGCCATATGCAAATGAGCAGACTAGACTTTACAATTGAATTTTGATCAATTCTGGCAAAATATTATTTCACATATTGCAAAGGGTATGTACAGGTATATATTCAGCATTGTACATGGCATCAAAGCAGCACTATTTATAAAGCAACAAAATGTAACAAAAAGAACAAATTTATTCGCATTTGAAGCCACTGGCTATGCTGCAGTAACAGGCAAAATTTGGCGTGATGCTTTTTAAGATGTAGCAGATAACATGAACCTGTTGTGCTTACTTCCTAATACCTTAAGCTTATTGAATCTTCAGTTAAGTACAAAGGAAAGAGATCAATGATGTTAAGCAGTGGTGTGAGTTTGACCTTTGCAGTGTCATGGTCATCTACAAACGTATTTCCTGAGTTTCTTCTCCTCCCCAAGTATTAGCTACATGCTCTCTATCTAAAGGAGACTGTAACAAATTTTTGTATACATGACAGCAAAAGTTGAAGTCAATTGTAACCTACTAAAAAGTGTTGGGATTAAAAATGTTTGCTCTTTTGTCTATATTTTTCTATCACATCACTCGAAATCCTTCATAAACACAAAAAATATCCTACACTGTGGGTTATTGCTGCAGCTTGATGTACAGAATCAACCTAGGTGTACAGAGCTCTCTCAGTGGGAGTTAAAAGTCAGCTATCGGAAAAAAAAATCTAGTGAGATAATGCAGAGGCGTGCATGTTTGCACAATAAAACAAAAAAACATGAAAAACTGTAGGCTAGAAGTTATGCATTAAAGCAGCACAGGCACGTGCTTCTCCATCCAATTTATATTCAAAGTTTACCTTGTTTTTTGATTGTTTCATTTTTGTAAAAGAAGTATTACAAGAATTATTTATAAGAATAAGTTATTTATTTAGTTGTCTTTATGTAAAGATATACTTTACAATTTGTATTTTTCCAAGTGTCTCTCAATGTTACCATTGCAGGCTGCTGTGCAAGGTTGCAGGCTGTTTGTATAACTGACAGAAGAGAGTAAACATTACATATTGTAGTGTACTTATCACAATGTTGAACAAGTGACTTAATGAATATTGACCAAAAGAATATAAAAAACTAAACATTGGCAGGTGATTAATGAGCAATACAACTGTAACATTGATTGAGCCACAATTTCATTGTTTTAAATTTGGAGAATAATTTCAACATTTTTAATAGAACGTCAATACTATACTCACACACTTTCACAATGTTAAACACAATAAACGAGCTTTGACTGATTGTAGTTTCAACACGTGCCAAATACGATGTGTCATGAACACAACACGATGTATCATGAATACAACACCATGTATCATGAGCACCACAAGGTGTCACCAAAAATTTTGAGCATGTTTAAACATTTTTGGCTGTGGCCAACAAGCATGATCTGTTTAGGATGTGGTCCGATGTGTTATGATGTATGAGGAGTTTATCACCAGATTAGTATGTGCTAAGGACGATATGACAAGAGCTCAAAGGCAGTGTCAGAGCTCGTTATACATCGTGTTTAACATCTCGAAAGTATGCAAGTAGCACTATGAATATGGGAGTATGACCAGTTACATGGTTGTCTCAGCCCTAGCTCCTAACGGATCAAGCGTCGCAATATATTACATTAATTTGGCATCATTTTTCTGGGGCTAAGTTACAATAAAAATGAGATTAAAATAACTTGCCTGCATGAGCCCTAATTCTTTTTTAAAATCACACAAAATGATGTAAATTAAGAACTTAAATGCTTTTAAAATCTATGTCAGTTTCATTCATAATAGTATAATGTAAACAAGTTATAGAATTAAACTTTGCCAATAAAATCGGTCAATTGTCTTTATTTTTTGTTCTTTTGAATGGCTCCAGACTTTGTCTGTGGCTTGTTTTGATTGCCCTTTGTATTGTTATTCTTGTATTTGCTTGCCGGAAAGTGAAATAAAAGCCCTTTTGAGTCATAGCCTACTATACTGCAAGAATGTTATCAAAACACTCTGATATAGTAAATGCAAGGAAATCAAAACACAAAATGTCTCAGTCATGTGTTTCCATTTAAATATTATCTAAAAACTCTTTTGTAACATCAGGAACAGGACTTGCAAACCTGTTACAATGCCTCAAGAAGTTTTTAACAGTAAAGGGGAAAGATACTGCCGTGTATTTACATAACTTATTTTGATTCAGTATCTTTACCTGTTCCTTCTTGAATTCTGTTTGCTTAAGATTTACTTTCTACTGGTGATGAAATTCCCAAGGTGACTAAATACTAGTCATTTGTATCCAAACTAGTTTTGAGTGTGTTGGCTTGGTGATTAAAATGCTTGGAGAGATTCGTCTTACATGTAATGTAATATTTTGTAAATTCCAGGATTTTGTACATCATACGTGCTTATTTTTAAAATTTAAGCAAAAGAATGGTAGTGATTTTGTGTACATAATGTATCAAGCCAAATCTTACCAGTCAAAGTCAACTGTGTTGTTTTCTGTTTGTTGGGTGTATGCATGTTCAGTAAAACTTGCAAACATGCAAGTGGCAGAGTGTGGGTTTGCTCAAGAATGTAAGGTCAGGGGGTCACTCAGGACAATTGACCACTATTTGAAAACATGATGAACCATAATACTTCTTTGACAATGAGTATTATTTCTGACACTTACACAGTCACAGTAATGCACGAGTAGTGAATATATATAGGACATATCAATTTTAGGTCAGAGCTAGGCCCCTCAGGGGTAATTCTAGGTCATGTTTGAAACGATGCATGGCCCCAAGATAGCAATTGAATATTAAAGAAGCCAGTTGTAGATGTATGTAAATGTGGGCACAGATGAGGGAATTTACAAAGTCCAGGGCTGTTCTTCTTAAAGTTATTGTTTTAAAAGAAATTAAAAAAGTATCAACCACAGATAGAATAGATTGCATCAGATAGCTAAAGGGGAAAGCTTTTATTGTTATACTAGTTTCTGGAACATTGACTTCATATATTGAAGAATGCAGACTAGCTAGTTGAGGTTACTTTTATATTTAAAACAATGTAATGAGCTGGTGCTACCCCCACACTGCTACCCCCACACTGCTTCCCCCTAAAGTGAAGGCATGGTACAACAGCTCTCTCCATCAATGCATCATGCTGACAATATGTATGGGAAGCCAATCAAAAGCACTTCCTGAAAGTATGAAAGGGTGGATATTAACTTTGTTACTTTAGTGAATGAACAAACAGTTTGCAGTCCATCAATATAACCAGGCAAAAAGTAGCTTTGGTTTTAATCAAGACATATTCAGTCTCCCCTATTTAACTCTGGCAATAGCATTTCTTCCCAGAAATATTGCATATTGTAAAATGTTGTGAGTGTTGCACCATTTGAAAATGTGAGAGGTTGGATGAACAAATTATTCAAGAATTATGGAGTTTTAAAATTATGCTGTGAGAACCTTGTTTATTTTTTAAATAAAAGTAACCCACCAGGCACTTTATTTGGAATTGCCTGTCATTCTATTCCTATATATCATGGTTTTAAAGATTCAAACTTTGTATAAGAATTAGAAAAAGATATCAGAAGCGTAGATATCAAACTCAAAATAGCAAATTGACTGCTCATTGGAGCCAAAATATCAGGCGGGTGTATTATTCAGAAGATTGTTAAATCCAAGAAGTCAAGTCACTCCTCAATATTCTGCAGTTGAAGAAGAACTCTTACCTGCAGTATTCCAAACAAAGGGATATTCCAGTAACAAAATGCTGGACTTTCATAAAATCAGGGAACTTTTTCTCGATTTCTTTGTTGGTGTACATCCTCATCTTAATGGTATGTTGTATATAGAAGTTTTGAACTTTTAAAGAAATATACAATTCAAAGCATTGCATTGCATTATGCCATGTCATACAGGCAGACTTATTGAACATCTTTTGTATTTCTGCATAATCGTAATGCATAAAAATGAAATATGGAGACACTTTAGAGTTGTATTCCTTAAAATTTATTCTTCCAAAATTTTGAGCTCAATCTTAAATGAATGTTATTCAAGGTTCCAATTATGGTGTCAAGTTTCACGTTCAAATTAAATAGTTCAATTTTAAAGAACAGTAAAAGATTTTGGAAGCAATCTGCTGGTGTAACATAACATTTTGTAACCTTGGAGCAACTGGAAGTCTAATTTTTCAACAAGAATTACCTATCTTCAAACAGGGACCGAGTTTATATGAGCTATAAGCGTGGGGTGTAAAATTATCCTTGTTCATTTGAAGTCCTCTTAAATTGCCACTGGAATATTTCTTTTGACAAGTTACCATGGTATCTTCAAAACATGCAGTTTAATATGCGTGTCCCTATTAACATGCAGTTAAATGTGCATGTCCCTTTCTTAGAAGCTTTTTATCCGAAAGCAATTAGCGTGTTCATTTTTTAAGCATGTGGTAGTGAGCATCATGTATTTGGGATAAATACACAGAGGAATGAATTCTGCATGTATAAAGTGTGCTGTTAAAGTGCACCCACGATAAACCTCCTTTAACAATGGTATTTTCTGTAATATGTTCTTTTTTGTACTTGGTATTTGCATCTCCATGAGGGTGTCAATTTTTGTCTCAATACATAACATGCATTGAGATGTTGTGACACTAGCCGGTCACTAGCTGTAGCCAAAATTCTTTATAACATTGTTATTTTGTGGCTGTTTATGACCCCACTTGGAGAGCAAGTACTTTTGATGTAGGGGAAAAAGATGTGGTCAGTGAGATTTGCACTTGTTGACTTTGTTGGGATATTTTGGCTGATTAGTGGGCAAAAACTATACTGAAAATGAAACCAGAACAATGACAGCCCTTTGTTTGTACTCCCAATTCCCATGATCCCTTGCATACATTTAGTCCGCTATTGAAGATGTCAGAAATCAAGAGGTCACTCTGAGTCCTTTACACACAGCTCTCAAATATGTAACAAATCCTCTAGAAGGCTGTACAGGACAGGTAAGGTCACACAGCCCTCCATCATGGTTGATTTTAAAAAAAATGATCATTCACAGGTGATCTGGACACTCAACCCTGTGCCTGTACATGCTTACTTAAGGGTGAAATGCCATTTATCAGTGTCACACTTTCTCATGTTGACCATAACATTGTAGCGTGCAGTGCAGAGAGATTGAGGAGATGTTGTGATATCACGCAAAAAGGATTATCTTTTGTAGCCCAAATGTTGACCTGCCCCCCCCTCCCCGGATAAAGCCTTAGCCAGAGATGAGTTCTAATAATTGTTGGTTGTGTGACTGTAACTATCTGTCTGCTGCTGTCTGTTGCTGAGGTCATTTTATGGTACTGTATCTTTTCGACTAATTTCTACCCACTTCATGTACTGCTTTACAGTTATCTGGTGATCCTTTAGTTTCTGACTTGGGAATCATCAGTTTACACTTAACTATAGCTCGATCCTTCTCCCCAAACTCTAAATGCACATTTTTGGTATCTGGCAATCTATGTGGCTAACATATAATTTGCAATGCAGTTTGGGATCAATGAAACTCCCCTCCCTTAATGTTTTGCCCTCACTGATAACATGATCTGGCTTCTTGTTCCTTTTACAAATGACAATGCCATAATGGAAAATGTGTGTGATACAAACTGAATGTATTTAAAAAATTTGTTCAAAATCAGTAGCTCGAGCTATAATTTGGCCCTAAGTATCATATGTTATACATAACTCATTGATGTTTGATGTTAGTATATTGAGATAACTGCAGCATAGCTGCTCTAGTCATATTGGGTGTAGGTATAGGAGTTTGGTGTCTATGCGTGTAATGTCTTTGGGATTAGATATGTATAGGCTGCCCTCTATAGTAGCAGACATCACTCTGCTATTAGTTTTTGCCAGACAGTAATTTAATTCAGGCAATTAGAAGCACATAGTTTAATAGAAGGTAAAGCATACTAGGAGCTTTATACAGACTCTTAAACCAGGGAGTTTTGGTGAGTTTGTCGATGAAGCAAAGGCACATCTGTTTCTGTTTACTTTGAAATGGTCTTGGTTTAATGTTGGTATTTAACTTGCAACTTTCAAATTTATGCTCATTTTTTTGAAATGTCTTTTTGAGGAATACATAATGACTTCATATTGTAGACTAAATCTGTTGGAACAGTAGATGTGGATTGCCTGCCTTCATTTGTCTCTCTATTCTTCAATACCTCTGCCATAAACACTCTGTAGTGTGGTTCTTCCTGGGGGCATTAAATGGACGCTCTTATATGATCGCATTGCCCAATCTGCATATCATCACCATTATATGGGTTCATAATTGTCACTTGTCAAGGCAGGATATCCAGAGCGCTTGCCCATAGCCATATCATAAAACCACATATTTAAATTTTAAGTGGTTTCCTGTCGATGTTTCTGAAGTATTTCCTGGTGGCGTATATGATCACGTGTCTGGAAATACATGAAGAAAAACCATGGCGACAGTGAGATATATTCTACTACTAACAGCCCCCAAAGGGAATAAATGCTAATTTCTTTGAAGAAACGTAAGATGAACATCAGCTTAAATGTGAACCTGTAATCTATATTCTGCAGCAGAAAGGGAGTTAAAACCTAAAAGCAGAGACTTCAAATAAATTTTCAGTTTTTATTTTCAATTATGGAGCATTTAAATGTGTATTCGATCAATAAACTGCTGTGGCTGTTCCGTTTAGAATACACACCTAGCTTGCATACTGTTCTTCAGATATATAATGTATAGAAATGTTTCTTTGAATTCAACAAATGCATTGTGGAGTAGGTGAGGTTACCAATTAATGACAACACCTCCTCCTCCCTATCAAGATTTGTAGTAATTTGAAAATATCCTAATTAAACTTTAATGAATAAATTAGTCATGCATATAAGTTGTGGAATTTTCAAAAAATGTGATACTTTATATGATCATTCGACACCAGACTTGTAGTGATCATTCGACACCAGACTTGTAGTGAGCTACGTACATATACTCATGGGTTTGCACAATTGCCTATACTCATACTCATGAGAATGAATTTGTACTCAAACTTGTACTCATAGATTTTGAAAGCTTTGCAGAGGGGCTAAGGCAAATTTTTGTACTCGTACTCATGAAAAGAGACATGTACTTGTACTCATACTCACAACACAGACACTGTACTTGTACTCATGACATTGTACTCACACTTTAAGTCTGTTTGACCCTACAGCTGTGGACAGATTCCTGTTTCTGTAATTTGACCCCAATATAATCCCAGCTTACCCCCCCCTTTAGGCAGGCTGCATCATTCATTTCTAGACAATCTAGCTCTCATGCATTACCCTGTCATCCAGTCTGGACAGGCTGAACCATGAAGTTGTTGACCAACTATCCCTCATATCCACCAGCCATCCAGTGTGGGCAAGCAGCATCATACATTTGATGGCCAACTAGCACTCCCTTCAAAATGTTGTATTTCCTACATATCACATATGCAGTATTCAACATGTCACCACAATTTACTAAGATCTCCCTAGAAAGTTCTTTTTTTTTTAGAAATACTAGCTAGATTACTTTGCCTTTTTTATAGCCATTGAGTCATCAGTTAAAAGGTGCATTGGTCATTTTCAGAGGATATACCCGTACAATCTGCAAATTTAAATTGGAGCCTCACATACAGTATCTGTGCTGTTTGATAGGTGTAATTAGATGGTGAGTTAGGAAGCACCAATGGTTAATTATTTAAAAATCAAATTGCCACAGTAAGAATTTGCTCAAGTTCTTGCAAGAACTGAGATGATTTTGCCCTAAATTTTCAGTATTTATCATCATTTCATGATGGACAAAAGTGGTTGTATAGATTAAAGGTTGGTAATTAGAAGTTTAGTCATGGCACTTAATGACTGTCCAATTAGTCCAAGAGTATCATTAATCATTCGGTGAAATATATATGGTTACACATGGGGCATGATATTAATGGGGCAATTACTAGTACGTGTAGTGATAATAGTCTGCTGCCTGTGTAATGCACGTATCTAATAATTGTTTTTTTATTTTAAATGAGGTTGTTTGGTAGTTTAATTGAATGTAGCACAGCCGTGATGAGATGTAGGAGAAAACTCATTTGCAGGGGTATACTCTCAAGGTAAACCAGAATCAAAAGATATTTTAAATTTTTGATATGCAACACCATAAATGTGATATAATGGATCAAAACAAGCTGTGGTGGACTTCATTCTATTACTTACAAATAACTTTCACTTTGATACATTGAGCATATATAGTGAAAATCTGTATTGCCCCCGGCCTGCAGGGAGTTTTGAGGATTTCATGCTAATTTGTAGTTCATGATGCTATTGAAAAGTAAGTTTTCCCTGTAACTGCACATTATTGCCATAAAAGGTATTATTTGGAAAGAAAAGCAGGCTTTTGCAACATTGTCATAAAGAACCTTATGAAAGATTATTTATTATTCAGGCCTTTCCTTAATGTGAAACACTTAAATGAAGCATCTCAAAATTATCTGCCATCACAGAATCTTCTCTGTAAAAAAGAATTCACATTGTACAGTATGCATGAAATAAGCAAAATAATTTACTGTCCTGGGTATCCCAGCTGTGCAAAATTTGTGGAAAAATCAATTTTATGAGGCCTGTAGTAAGCAGTTGTTTTAGAAAATGTCTTAAAATAAGTTCATATAATTTATTTAAGTTAAAAGAAATTGTTGCAAATTAAAGTAAACAGCATGTATAGGGAGGGATTGAGTTGGATATATTTGCTGAGGTGTTACTACACTTGCGTGAAGTTTTAGCCTAAAGTCTTGGCTCAAATGCTCTTTGAACTTTACTTCAGGTATAGCCCAAATTTTAACTTACTTTTTTCATATTTTACTCATGTGTAGTTCTTTGCTCTCTATTAATCAGTAACTCTTACATACATAAGACTTTATTATTGTCTTTCTTATTTTATACCAAACATCTGTATCTAAAGCAGAAGTTGTAACCAAAAATGAAAGGCAAAAAATTTCACAACGTGTGCTTTCAAGAAAAAAAACCAAAGTTGTAAATTTTCAATACTCTCAAAAAACTGGAAATCAAGTGGCTCAATCTTCATGGCCAAGTAGATTTGTGCCAACAGGGGTGATGAAGCTTGTATGATAGGTTCCAGACTGTCTTGGAAGACAATTTACCAGATACCTGTATGGTATCAAGTGTCTCACCTTTTTCTGCAGTTTTGCCATTTCCAAGATTTAATACTAATTGACTCTGTAAAGTCTGTGATAAAGACTATACTGTGCAGTTCTGTAGAATTTCTTTTGTAGAAAACTCTTCATAAATTATCTGCTACTTAATGGCAACCTTTTAGTTTGAAGTGTCAATTGTGAAAGGGATAGAATAGAACAGGTGTTTTTTAAAGGGTTAGTCTGCGAGCCAGTTT
>WURT03004419.1:0-16828 GCA_009936505.3 Holothuria glaberrima
GCATCATTATCACTGAGAATGTGATTGAGCAAAAGGTTTTTGCTTACTGTGTTTATGTCTTTGTGGAAACAAATATGAAAAAAGTCAAATATGGTGAAACAAACCCATATCGATCTGTTTGGTTTTTCTCTCTCGTCGGCTGCTTCATGCGCTTTGGAATACCGATGACTGTGTGATGTGAAAGTAAAATCTAAAAATTACAGGGCAATTCTCGTCATCCCAGACTTCTCCAATTCTCCCAACTAAGCAACATATAGCTCCTCCCATAACTGTGTAAAGCTCCTCCTTGTGCTCTTGATGCTTAAGGCAATGTCTTGGTGAAGATACAAGGCTTTAATGTTAATACAAACACTCTGCATTGTGTGGAATGTGAGCTACAGTACTCTGCATCTTTTTAGGCTTTAATGTTAATCACTGAGCAGTCCAGTCACCAACTGAGAATTTTGACACCCACACTAAAAATATACTTACGGATGATTAGGGTGTAAGTTCAAATGCTATCGAACAGCTGTAAAGTTATTGTGATTTATTGTTTTTTTTCTTTCGTGTGTAAAGTTTTGGGTGCTTAAAATTGATAAACTTTGGATCGAGGAAGGTGTAAATTGCAAAAGAATCTGATTTTTTGTTTTGATGAAAGAGAAACCTATGTGGTCATGATGGCGTGTGTATGTATGTTATGTTATGCTATGCTATGTTATGCTATGCTATGCTATGCTTTGCTACGTACGTACGTACTATGTGTTTGTGACACTTTGCTCTTGCTCGTTAACACGATATCTCTATAAGGAAACTCCGATAGTCCTCATACTTGGTGTATGGGAGCCTCATATTGAGAGTAAGATCCCTATTGTTTTGGTGAAGGTCAGAGGTCATCTGAGGTCACCTGAGGTCAAACTCTGAAGACCATGTTAACACAGTATCTCAAGATGGGAAGCGTGGATAATCTGTATACTTTAATATGTGGATGCATTGTATCAAGAGGGAGGGTTGTATCGTTTTTGGTGTAGGTCTAAGGTCACCAGGGGTCATAGGAGGTCAAATTCTGAAAACCTTTTTAACACGATATCTCCAAGTAGGAAGCGTGGAAACTAGTCATACTTGGTATGAAGATGTATTATATTAGGGGAAATCCCTATAGATTTTGGTGGAGGTCAAATGTCATCTGAGGCCACCAGGGATGCCTCATATTGAGAGAAAGATGCCTATTGGTTTTGATGGAGGTCAAAGATCATCTGATGTCACCAGAGATCAAACTCTGAAAACATTGTTAACACTCTCAAGGTAGGAAACCACTTTCGTTTTGGGAAACGGGGTTATGATTGAGGTTTTCCATATCTCTGGAATAGCTCCCTCATCGTGTTCTTTGGAAGCTAAGCGTGAACACTGGCGCTAACTGAGAGTACAAGTTTGAATTAACGTATTGGTTGAGACCGTCTGGGCCTGTCGTCTTACCTATCTTAACATTAGCAAAATGCTTCCTCACATCAGATTCATTTACAGCAACTCTGTCAGCAGTGTTGACACAGGTAGTGGTGGTACGCAATTTAATTCAATTACTGTATTAGCCAATTCGTCACTTTTAACATCGAACCTACAATAAAACTCATTCAAATCATTAACCAGTTTTTGTCAATTTCTAATTGTTCTACGTCTATTTTTCCCTTTATAACCAGTTATACTCTGCATCACTTGCCAAGCTGCTTTGGAATTACCCGCCTCAATTCTATCTTCCAACTTCCTTCTCTGCTCTTTTTCACATCTCTTCACTTCTTTTTTTTTATCTCCCGTTGCTTTTCTTTAACAAGATCTGATCTCCACTTGAGAACACAGCTTTCTTTTCATACACAAAGGATTTTAACTTTTTAGATACCCGTGGTTTAGTATTTGGGAAAATACGCAATGATCTCTCAGGGGTTATCATATCAACACAGAACTTTATATGTTCTGTAATAGTTATTGTGGTGTCGTGTATGCTTTATTCATCAAACACGGACCATTCTGTGCACTCAAAACATCCGCGCAGTTGATCAACAGACTCTTCATTCCAATTTAGTTGCGTTTTAACGATTGGCTTGGATCTTTCCAACTCACGCCGGTAAGTAGGTGACATGTGGATAATAGAGTGGTCAGAACTGCCCAGCTGGGCTAGGATTTTTACCTTATAGTTACGTCCATTGATATTACCAAGGAGCTGCTGCTCCCTGATATAAACCATAGCACAAATCCAGTGTATTGTTATTTCTTGTAGGCAGATCTATGTATTGAGTATAAGTAGGTACTGTATCGTAAATCGTACAGTGGTTAAAACCCCCCATTATCAGATTAACAGCATAAGGATGAGAATTTTCACTGAAGCTTATCGTTGCTTTCAGTTGATTACGAGCATTATTAGCATTCGCTTTTGGATGGATAAACACAGCCGTAACTAGGATTTGTGTGAATACCCTTGGTAGATAAAACGGCCGAAGTCCTGTTGTTAAACTTTCAAAATAGGTATTGCATGTATTCTGTTTTATAGAGAAGTTATTGCACCAGCTATCGTTAATGAAGAAACACAAACCCCCTCCTCTTGATTTTCCTGATTCCATGGTACGGTCGCCATGAACAAGTGTGTGATTTGGGATGTCAATAATACTGTCCGGTACACTTTCTGAGAGCCAAGTTTCTGTAAAATACATAAAACTGGCTTCGCGGTATTCACTTAGGTAACGAGTACAAACATTCAGCTCGTCCACTTTATTTAGTATGGTCTAACGTTCCCCAAGATTGTTGGTAATGATGTTTTGTGCCCCCTACGCCGATTTCTTTTCCTTACTCCACCGCTCTTACCTCGCCTGCCTCTCTTTATTTCCTCCAGATATTG
Source organism: Holothuria glaberrima (assembly GCA_009936505.3). Taxonomy (NCBI): domain Eukaryota; kingdom Metazoa; phylum Echinodermata; class Holothuroidea; order Aspidochirotida; family Holothuriidae; genus Holothuria; species Holothuria glaberrima. The sequence continues at coordinate 2,864 of WURT03004419.1, forward strand.
TTGGTAGTCAGCCGGTTTGGGGCCTAGGCCATTGTAGCGTAACTGGTACAGTGCAGTTCGTGAATACTCGATAGGCCTAGTAGTGAGTTCGCCATTACCGGCACATCCATAGATTATATAGTAAAAACAACAGAAGAACAAAAAAATATGGACGTAGAACAGTACTCGGCATGATTTAACTGAAACATAGTCTACGTTTATACAAGACGGAAACCAGAAAAGAAAAGTCGAAGAAAACAAAACAGTACAAACAGGACAAATTGTCGAACGGTTGTCGCCACTGAGCAGCCCCAGGTACAGCTTATTGCCATATCAAACCATGCAGATATCACTTGAGACAAGACCATGCCAGATATTCATATCAAAGTTTATATGGATGGCCTTATCAGGCCAGACATCATTTGAAAAAAAGATTGTCCCTGATGTGCATATCAAGTTTTATATGACCATATCAAGCCATATATGATCTTATAACAGAACATGCCAGATATGAATATCAAGCTTTATATGGCAATATCAAGCCAGTTATATCGTGATAGCATACAATGCCAGATATGCATATAAAGTTTGATATGGCCATATCATGTCAGATATAACTTGATTAAAGACAACGACTGATGTACAATTCAAGTTTGATATGGTTATATCAATTAAAACTTATGTGTTTAATTTGATTGCTTGTCCTATGTTAAGACCACTTTGGGATGCAGTAAAACGTATCTGCATACCAAAGTCATTAAATACATACACTTTTTTCTAATATACAGGTCTTATTAACTAACATATGCAAATGATCTGTGAATGTGGGCCCTGTTTATTATTTTTCATTATTTAGGAAGTAAAATGTGAGGTATTTATCAAACTTTCAACAAAATTTACATTAAAATATGCACCACAGTGTGATTTAAAAGAAAACGATGCTTTGAATGCATGTAAAAGTGCAAATTTCAAAGCATTTTCATTGTTCGCTATCATGTAAGTTGACAAATTTCTGTGCAAGTCATTTAAAAGGACATAAAAATGAACTTTATTAAAGATGTTCAGATAGCTCTTGTATTTGACGGCTTTGTAAGGCTCCTGATGCTTTGTACAAAGTGTGGGTTTTATGTTAAGCTGTAACCCAGCATTAGTGCAGATATGGCCATGTGTTCATCACATCTCCGATCCATACAACATTATGAGAGGACCAGATGAGATCCATATCTGGTTCATATAAACATTCATGTGGATTTTCACTTTTATGGATTTTCACTTTTATCAAGTTATATCTACCCAATTCTTTTTAAAGCAGGATACATATCCCATATCTGCTCCAGATATGGCCATATATTAACCCTTTACAGCACAGGTAATGTGAAATTTATTTTGGACTAATTTTCTTTATTATTTTTGATATTTTATTAAAAATTGTCACAATCATTTAACCTTTTGATCTGTATATCAATAAAAAGGGTAAAAGTTGTCTTTCTACTGAATTTTTATTTGATTTGATTTGGCTAACTGTGTATGCATATATGCAAATTAGGTCCTAATTAGCATACTATTTATAGGTTTATGGCACTACATGAGATTTCATAACTAGTTATTATTTTTTATATCAGGTCTTTTTTCCCATATTTTCTCCTTTCATATGACGCAAACATTGTGTAATTTGGATGAAAAATGGACTTAAAAAATGACTTTACTTTTACTCCACCCACTTTTCATCAGGGGTCATGGACCTCTGAAAACAGCCTGGACTGTAATTATCTATATATATATATATATATATATATATATAACGCAGAAGTCAAAAAGACAAAAAATGGATACATTCTGCGTTCTTTACTTTCCAACACATGCAACTTATCATGATATATATATATATATATATATATATATGCTGTGTACAGTTTCGTAGTAACGTAAAACTGTGCGATCGTTGCAACGACGATTCACCGAATTGATGGCCTAGACCCCTTCTGTTTCTAATCGTTTTAGGCTACCATAGGTCGGAAGGCCGTTAGGACCAATTTGCCGCAAAAAATTTTGAAATCGGCGGTAAAATGACGGAGATATGAATTTCTGGGCAAAGCCACTTTTTGGATCAAAATTACGCAATTTTTGGTCATTTTTAGACCTTTTTCTTACAATTTTATCTAAAGTGCATTACTTTGCCCCAAATGCATTCAGGTACGGTTTATTATGGGTATGGTGTACTGGGAAAAGGATGGTGATGTTTTGGCCACCTGATTGGGTACCTGTAGGATTTTTGTTAAATTTAACACATTTTTCCCAAAAATTTCATAATTTTGAGAAGATAACTAACATTTCACCGACATTTTCACAAAAATTGTCAATAATTCAATAATACCAGTCAACCTTGAAAATTCCATAAAATAAAGTAGCAGTGAAGGACACATCTTCCAGTTTGTTGTCAGACTTTCTATATTCATTGCCATCTCTTACGACCATCTGTTCTGTTTGTTCTGTTACCCCACTTCTTTGACATTTTCGACCACACCAATAATGTTTAAACTAAAAGTTTGACACTTAACATCAGAATATTTGCCCTAAAGCTAAAATAAAGCGAAAATGCAAAATACCCTCGTGCCAGATGTTTTAGAAGTATTTTTAGGGTCGCGCCTTTGTAGTAAAAGTAAGTCGGGGTTACTGGACCTGAGATCGTCTCTCCCAGGAATATCACGATCAGTAAGAGCACAAAAATACAAAGAATATTTCTGTGAGTGCAAACATTACACTGCTTTCTTCTTTCTCTTTTTCTTGCTAGTTCACCATGGCAACCAACGAAGAAGCTACCCCTTCAGAGAAGTTTAACCATGGTACCAGGGTAACGAGCTCAGGCCACGATATAAACTCAGGAAGATTTTTGGAGACTCCGGATAGGATTCTTGAAGGTTTGCAGTTGGACCTGGAAGAAGACGCACCGAAAGAGAGGCTCTATGCACTAACTTGTATTAGATGTGCCATATACAATCAGCGTGGGTTATTTTACATCCTTTTATCGAGCCTGTTGTTTGCCTTATTAGGCGTCTTTGTACAACTCTCCACTGCGATTCACGAGATGGAAGCGGGCTTCGTGCGTGGTATATTCCTTTTATTTTTCTCAGTCTTTGGAATTACCATAGGAAACACGAAACTAGCCTACTCCAAAAGACAATATTTTTGGATAACAGTTAATGGCTGCTTAAACGCTTTTGCGCAGATTGGTATTTTTGCGGCTTACAACTTAACACCCGTGGGTGATGCAACTGCTGTAATGTACAGTATGCCTGCTTTCTCCGGTGTAATGGCATGGATATTTTTGAAAGAGCCGTTAACACTTCTGGATGTAATATTTACAATCATATGTATTATGGGTGTTTTTCTAGTATCTAAACCTGATTTTATTTTCAACAGTGGGAAAGACGAGGAACCTGATTCTAATTTCATTGGTACGATGTGGGCTTTTTCTGTTCTTATATCACTATCATGTGCTACCATTGTCATCCGGAAACTGAGGCAAGGGTCCACTGAGGAGTCATGTGATTCTCTAGTTTTGACACTTGTTCATGGCGTGTTTGTTACGATAGCATGTGCTATCCTGAACACACTAATTGGTGAATGGTGTTTTACAAAAGATGTAGCACAACTCTTTTATGCATTGGGTATTGGACTTTCTGGATTCTTTGGGATCTATTTTTATGCCGTGTCTCTCAAAACTCAAAAGGCTTTGGTTGTTTCAGTTGTATTTACGACCACCATATTTATGGCGTTTATTTTTCAGTTTGCAATTTTCCACGATTATCCAGATTTAATATCAGGCCTCGGTATTATTGCGATACTTCTATCGGTGTTTGGTGTCCTCCTGACCGATTGGAGAAAACAAAGTAAGCTCTCCCGAAGTTACGCCGCCGTCGAACAATCTACTACATCATAGCCTGGGCGTTACCATTTTGTGCATCAGTGGTTTTTAAAAGATGCCCGTAATTTGTAACTTTTATCGCGATTCGTGATAATGAGAGAGTTTTTTTCTGTTTATAATTGCTGTCGTATAAGTCTTACTTATGCCCACAAATGTGGGCACAAATCAGGCGATTCTCTTTAGGTAAAATATCTGCCTCTCTTTTAAAAATCTGTTTCTATAATTGGTTGCATTTTTTAATAAACTTTGAAGAAAATGGCAATACAGTGTTGTTCATAAACATAGATGATGGGATAGAGGAAAGTAGAATTTTTTGGATTTTTCATTATACTGTAGGTTTCCATGTCGTGGAATTCTTACTCGATTTTCATTCCTTCGATATTATACGGTAGAGGCCTTTATTGGGAGGGGGGGGGGGCGATTGGGTAAGCTCACATCGTTGTGACACAGCCGAATATCACAAGTTTTCAGCAAATTGGTAAATATTGTAAGAGTTGATATTCTTTAGAAGGGTACGGGCCCCAACAATAATCAAATGCTATGGACAAATGTATTTTCAGAACAAAAGCAAGGATGACACCAACGTGTGCCCGATATTGGGGGCAGGTATCCGAAGCCATGAAAAGGGCGCAAGTTTGTCGAAAGGATGGTCAACGCTGGGCACACCGAAAATATGTGTTTTATTGTACGAAATTTGAAAATTGGGCGTTTCATTGTAATTTTCTTGTAGGTTTTATTGAAAACAATTTGAAATCTTTGAGGTTTTATCTACAATATTGACCTTCTTGAGAGCAAAAATCAACTAAACCGCCTGGGCGACTCATCACCGTTGCGAGCTTTAAGTACTTCATCGTACCCAGTAAGGTTCCTCTACGAAACGGAAATGTCTCCGAACGGGGACATCCCCTCACGACGGTGATCTATGGCCCCCAACCAAAATGGAGTGCTCAGCCCCCTATTGAAAGAAGTCCCGTATACTTGTATACTTATTCCACGGAGATTCAAACTTACACTCTGACAGGAATCGAGATTGAAAGCTGCTTTGTACCCAGGCTTTCCTTTTAACGCAGCCTCCCTGTATGCTATTATTTACATTATACTACTTATTCATGTAAAAAGTAGGCTTAGTGGTTATCTTTAGATCAGTGGACGACGATGATATATTAACTATTAACTATTTTTAACTATTTTAAGGCCTAGTCATTATCGGCAACTGGCACGGATAATTTCCGCCACTTTAGTAGTTGTTATTTTATGTCAACTTTTTATAACGCTACGAGCCAAGCCTATGGGAGCGCTTCCCCATGGGAGCGCTCCCCTAAATAAGCGATGTTTTGCTTAACCGGGTCCATGTGGGCCCCGGGGGAATTGCAAGAACTTGGGGATATTAAGAAGGAAGGGAAAATAAGGGGGGTAGTAATGACAATCTCTGGAATCCCATCTGATCAGAAGACTCGCCTTTTTCCTACCTTGTTCATTTTGACAGTTGCTTGATCGTAATTAGTGGGAGAAGACACGTGAAAGTGCATAGTAAATTTACAATGCCATAGAAATACTTTTTTGAGCACATCTATCTTGATCTGCGTATGCCTAGAAAGCCCTTTAATTACCAGTGCATAATTTCCTGAAAAGAAGACCCCAACCTTTGATATTTCTAGCATTGTTATTATGATCATACCAATAAATATCACTGTGGTCACGTTAATAACGATACGCCGCTAATTCATAAAAATAATGTTGATTGTTAGATGCCGGGAATTCTCATCTAAAAATCTTTAAAATTTCAAAATTGCCCCAGACCCTTCGGGACTTCTTGCGTTTCGCTCTTCCTGGTTTAAAGGGACTTTTGCATCGTCATAACATATGTAGGAATATCAATCTATTTCTAAATACAATTTGTGACTGCACTGTGATTGGCATTCATTCAAACAATAGTTTCCCCTTGGTTGGTCAATGATGACTTGTGCAGTCAGCGGTGTTCCCAATAACACTCTCACATAGTTTTCAGTGAATGTGGCCTTGAACAATATAAACTGAGTACAGACTACTGCGGTTTTGTCGGGTACGTGTACTAGACAGGCGTTTTGCTTGACTTGGACGAGAAGGTAGACATAAATTGAGGTAAATTGAGTTGGGGGAATATTTACTGTCTGGGCGAGACTTGTTGACAGTCTTCAGCCTACATGACACAAAATGAGCCTTCCTTTTTCACTAAATTGTGGATTCGCAGCTGACGGATTACGTAATTGAGTAAGTTGTGATGTTCGCCGGACATTACAATAGAATGTGAAAGAAAGTAATTGAAAATACATGATGGTTCTTGTAGAAACATTGGGGGGGAGTAAAGAGTTGTCACCCACTGACAGCCTCATGGATGTATCTATGATAATATGTTGAGAAGACTTGATACGGAGCACCCTAAGCACCATACACCCCCGTCCAGGGGTGGTGCTAAGATTTGTCTGACAGGGCGATGAGCTCCCCTACGGAGTCAACAACCCGAAGTCCCAACAAAGGCGACGGGGATCCGAAAAGATGATGAACGTAAACTTTTCGGCGCGAAAGCGCTGCAAGCCCCTGAAGTATATAGAACCAAAATCTTGAAGTCGCCACCTGAATACGATATTTCACCATTAGCGGCTCGCCATAGGGACACCGGATCTTCAGTCTTCTAAAAATAACGCTTTCGATATGACATAAATAAAAAGTACTTCTTAAAGGACAAATTATCCCTTCTATCCCACAAATGTCATATATTATTTATAAAGCATAAACTTTAATACGTAATTGTCAAGAATATATTTCGTAATAATTTCAAGATTTCAGCCTAGGTTCACTGGGCCATTCGGCCACTTGTCATATAAATTAATATGGTTCAAATCGTCATGATTTCAAACTATTTTCAGGCTCGTGTGCAGGTCCTTCAATTGGGGAGGTTCTAGTTTGCGATAAAGAAAATGATAAAATGACTCACTGTCTCATAGGGAAGCGGTTATCAGTTGGCACGTACATTACTAAGAAAATTTCTTTTGCTAAAAGTGTCTCCTATGCAACCATTGCCGGGAACGCATGTATAAGCTGCTCCATGGCATTTGTTTTGTTTTGTGTTGAATGTCAAAAATGTTGACTTCCCGAAAAAAGTGAAAAAGAAAACGTTTATGTGGTAAAATCACTGAAGCCCATAACCACCGATGCAAGCGAAAGTCGCTTATTAGTCTTCTTAAATCATATTGGCCAGGCATGTGTGAGGTTAATGTAAAATGCGAGAACTTTTAAAGGTTTTTTATAGCTTCTAAAGCCGTGTTTTACAAGAATTTTAACGGGGTTGCGAGAATGTTTTAAACCACTTATGGATTCTTCGCGGAACTCGCTGCAAACCCTTCTGTTAACCATCAAATTTCGCTGTAAAAATGGCATATTTTGCACTTCAACTTATCATAACTTTGTGAACACAACACTCAGATTTTTTTTTCTTGTGTCATTTGAAAGATCAATTCGTTTTCTTTTAAATGATGTACATTTGTCTTCCATACGTGTCTAGCAAGCCCCGTACTTTTTAACCTGAAAAAGTAACAAACACTTCGGAGAGCAGTGTGAACTTCAAAATTTCCGACCTATTTATCATGAGCTTGCTCCTCGTTGGATCAAGCGTAATCAACTTCTTTCTCATGCTAAGTAAAAGTTCGATGAATTTTCTTTCTTATGATATAAAACTTGATTTGATTGGTCAATATAAAGACCCGTACTTTTACGTAGCATATCAGATATGATGGTATAGAAATTTGTAAATTACGCACTTGGCCATGGCTTCTACACTCTCTTTGCAGGGGGAAACTGGCATCGATGAGTTTTTTGTCTATTTTTTATGGCCTTCTTGGCGTGCAAAAATGCACACTTCAGTTAAAGTTATTGTGTTAGAAACGATAACTCTATGAAGAATACAGCATTGGAATTTCTTGGATTTTTCACGGCGATTGTATACAATAGGTCTTAAACACCCAAACAAAATGGAATAGTCCAATAACAACCCTTACAGTAATTTCGGGCACAAAAAACCGCAAGCTCCCTGCGTGTACAACAGCATTTTTATTTCTCCAATTACAATCCATTTCTAGGGCAAAGGTTTCCATATGCGGTGGGGAACCTCCGGCCAGTAAGACCATTTCAGTTAGTCCGGCAAGGAAGTCAATTTATGAACGTCATTTCAGCGACACTTGAAGGTCAATTTTAATAACTTTCTCCATCGTTATAGGCATTATAGGCCAAAAAAAGCTGTGTGATGCCGCTTCTATTGTAGTACTACACCTTTCATGTTGCACAATGTAGCATGCATGTCTTTATGTCTTTACACATGAATCAAACTCATCTTACTATGGGAACTATGCGAAATTTACTTCGTTTGCACCGTATCAGTCCCGATCGATTACGTATGGGTTAACCTCCGCCCACCCTTAAGTGGGTTTAAAAGTAAAGAAGTGAATAACTTTGCAATGTAATGCGAAGACTATAAAGATTAATTAATAAAGTGCCTTAAAAGTGATATTTTTTCAACGCGCTTCGCTCCTTTTTTCAGTTGCTCGATTGATACTGTTATACTTCGAACATCACAAATGGGCCTGCAATTAGTGCAAGCTAAGGTATTTAAACCACATGATCACTTTGTGATATCTGCAATCTGATTAGTTTCATGCATCATAATGTCATTTACAAAAAAAGTACCGGTAACAGTAATGCTGGAGTTAAATCCCCATTATTCGTTATAAGAATGAAATCAAGAAAATCATTGGCTTCTTGGCAAAGCTGAAAGAAGTAACGAAGTATTAATGGGTAAACATTTTATACAAGTGGGTAAAGCTGAAAGAAGTAACGAAGTATTAATGGGTAAACATTTTATACAAGTGGGTAAAGCTGAAAGAAGTAACGAAGTATTAATGGGTAAACATTTTATGCAAGTGGGTAAAACTGAAAGAAGTAACGAAGTATTAATGGGTAAACATTTTATACAAGTGGGTAAAGCTGAAAGAAGTAACGGAAGTATTAATGGGTAAACATTTTATACGAGTGGGTAAAGCTGAAAGAAGTAACGAAGTATTAATGGGTAAACATTTTATACAAGTGGGTAAAGCGGTGCTACGTATTTCCCCTCCCTCTTACTCCGTCCTTATGGAGAAGTGATCGGTATAGCCCAACGCATGACTGAATATCTGAGATGGTGTCTGAAGAGATTTAGTGGTTCTCAATAACTATAATCCTACTATACTTTCCTGTGCGGACCACTGATATTGGCGGGGGCCGTCCGAACCTTCCTTATTACGGACTTGATTTTGCCGCCCCAAACAAAATTTCTTAGAGCCGCCCTTGTATTTCACTATTGTCTAAAGCAGTTATTCTCAAACGCGGCCCTTAGCCTAGGGTCGCATGCGGCCCCTGACCCTGTCAGTGAGGCCCCTCAGTTGATTGCACGTTTTGATAAGATCATATTTGATTGATGACTGCCATTTAAATTCCTATAAGTCATTTTTCAATATCTTGTAGCAACTAAATCAAATGTAGTCAGCGTGGCATACCTAATTTTTGAAGTATTATATGCGCTTACTCTTTCTACAGCTCTGTTAAATAAAACAGAATCAGTCAATTAAGGAAGTTTTATTTTGCTTTTGGATGTTTCGGAATGCAGCACTCAACCCCAGTCCTGCTCTCTCTCTCTCTCTCTCGCTCTTTGATCGCGTTTGACACAAACTAAATGTCTTCACATTCTGGCAACTTAAAGCATGATATGCGGCGTGCACAAAACTTTAGTGACTTCAAGTGTTTCCGGCGGTAAACATACTTCTTTTGGGATGCCAACTTATGTTTCTCCTATGTCGCAAATCCATTCACAATAAATATCGAATGATGAACGTGGAACTGCAGAGAGAGGTGGTACCAGGTGGAGACAGTGAAGTTCTACTTTTTTGAGGAGCCCTAATGGGTACGTTTAAGTATGTGATCCCCCGACGATGACCAACCCTTGTGTACTTCTAGGCTTTGCTCTGAACCGGCCCTTCAGGAGAACAGATTTTTCAATTAAACACCAATTTTTCAAATTTTCTTTACTCGAATCCCCAAATTTTACGAGCCACAAATTTACGCTTTAGCCGCCCTTTGGTAACCCTGTTGCCTTTTTTCAGGGCTTCTGGTTGCAGCCCCCTATTGGGGGCCTTGCACCTATGAGGCAAGTCCTGGTAACCCTCTGAATTGTAGAAAAATAATGTTTAAGAGTGCAGTTTCCTGCAATCTAAGGCATCAGGAAAGTCACATTTTCTGACCTAAGACCCACCATGCAGGAAAGCCACATTTTCTGACCTCGGTCCCATTCATGGTGGGGCTGAGGGTCGGGGGATGGTCCTGTAAGACGCTGTAAAGTGCGGATTGCGCTCTTGATAAATCGCTCCTTATGAAAGTTCCGTACCTCTACTGCTGTTTGCCGTAGATACAGCTTCGGAAACTAATAATGTTTACCTGTGTAAATCGCTCTAACGATTAAGTGTCTTACCTCTATATAGGCATGAGATCTCTCCTGCGGTCCCCGACCATAGGAAGGCCTGTGCATTTAGCCCTCAGCATCAAAAGTTTGAGAATCACTGGTCTAAAGCGCATGCTCACCCAAGGTCAAATTTGGATGAACTTGTTATGTTTTTTGCATGACACTCATTAATGGAGATCTTCTGACGTCACGCTTAGTCTACAGGGCCGTCGCAATACTTTTGGCAGTGGGTCATGCCCGCAGCCGGGGGTTCAGGGGGTTCTCACTGTTTTTTGACGTAAAAATTGCAAAAACTCCCTCGGGTGGGAGGGGGAGAACCACACCCTCTCCCCACTCGGTCGCTCCGCTCCTCGCTTGGGCGCTTCGCGCCCTCAAGAAAATGCTGAACCCTCGTGGCGGCGATGAAAAATGAAAAAGTGGGATGGGGAGCTAAAGGTATGTCCAGCCCCCCCCCCCCAATATTTTTCAAGTGCTCCAAGAAGTGGGGAGAATTTCGAAGTGGGGGCTGAACATATTCTTGTTTAGAACACTTCTGAAGTGCCGTTTCAGGCCATCTGGAGGTTTGTAAAGCCGAAAATTTTGTGGTACGCTCCCCGCCACCCGATGGTAGCGCTCCGCTTATTGACATATATTAACATTTTTCATAGATTGATTTTTTTACACTAACTGAGAAATTGCAGACATGAGATCCACATTTCAAGGCTGGGTACATGCAGCTTAAAACACTCGGGAAGTGCCGTTTCAGGTCATCTGAGGGGTTTGTAAAGCTATAAATTTTCTTGTACACTCCGCGCCAACGATGGTGGCGCTCCGCTTAAATAGTCCTGCCGCGCATGACGAACCCCCCCCCCCCAGGTAAAAGCTGGCTACAGGCGGGGGGGGAGGGAAACTACGTTCCCTGGAGAGGCACTCCAATATGAAGGACTTGGATGCACTGGAAAGCATCGCCCCCCGACGCAGAGTGCTCCCTGTAGGCTTTGGACCCAGGTGCCTACCGTAGGGCCATTGAAGGGGTCCAGGGGGAAAGTTGCCAGAAGGTCTGGGGGATTTTTAAATTGTGACCATGAAAATGAAGCATTTTACTATCTGCGAATGGCATTAGATGTGCACTTAGCAGACCACAAAAATAAAAGTAATTTGACCATGTTTTGTTAGCCTGACTCGGACTGAAGGTTTAATGATTCGGGGAGAAGGCAATGATGGGGACGACAGATCACGTTAAAGGTTTGCTTTGGGGTTTTGAAAGATTATTTAACTCATGTTGCCTAGTAGGAACTGATGTTGAGAGAACTCTATACCAGGTATACTACTAAGGTAACTTGCACTCACTTTAGACTGCTTGTGTTATTCCTATATTTAAGAATGGAAATAGAAATGTTGTTAGCAACTATAGGCCTATATCTGTATTGCCATGTTTTTCAAAAATTCTTGAGAAGTTGATGATCGTTTGTATAATTTTCTAGTTAAGTTTGACATGTTGTATCCTACCAGACATGATCGCTCAACTGCACATGCTCTTTTACATTTTACAGATGTGTTAACCGATGCATCTGAAAAGAAACTTTGTCTCTGGGACATTTCTTGGCCTCTCCAAGGCATTTGATTGTCTACATTACAAGACATTACTAAGTAAATTAGCCTACTACGGTGTCCGGGGTGTTCTACTCAATTGGTTTGGGAGCTATTTATGTGACAGAAAACAATTTGTAGTTATTCGTAATGTACATTCAAATTACCTACCTATTCATTGTGGCGTTCCTCAGGGCTGAATTCTTGGTCAACTTCTTTTCATTATTTACATCAACGATCTATGTAAGACTAGTGAAAAATTGCACTTTATTTTGTACGCTGATGATACTAATATCTTCTGTTCTCATGAAGATCCTAATACTTTAATGCATATTGTTAGCAAGGAATTATTCAAGGTTCGCACATGGTTTGTGCAAAAAAGTTATTTCTTAACGTGAAAAACTGCTTCGATTCTTTTCAGTACTCCTAATAGGTTGCCAGTCCCACCTATCCCTAGCATTGATTTCTGTGGTACTGAGGTTCCCCTCTGTAATTCGGTAAAGTTTCTCTGGGTTTTTTTATAGATAGAAACATGGAATGACCATATCCAGGCCATCTCTAAAACTATCTCAAAGAGCGTTGGTATTATAGCCCGGTTGCGTCATTATCTTCCTCGCAGGATCCTTGTCGCACTGTATAATAGCCTGATTCATCCTCACTTATCCTATTGTGCTCTTCTCTGGGGTAGTATGTATTGTTCCATGATTCACCCCTTCTTAGTCTTTCAGAAGTAAGTTCCCAAGATTTGTTTACAAAACTCAACATTCTCCATGTTTTCGATATTCATTGCTACCAAATTGGTATTTTTTATGTACTCCTGGTGTAACAATATTTTCCCTAATATCTTCAGATCCATGTTTCATTTTCGACATGAGACACACACACACACCTTACACGTAGCATGAATGCACTTTCTACTCCCTCATTTAGACTCACATCTTCGCAACAAACAATTCGTTTCACTGGACCCTCTGTTTGGAACTCCCTCCCACTCGACATCAAACGTTGTCACTCTTTGAACTTTTTTAAAAAATCCAACCTTTTTCTGAAGGAAAAACGTAGCTGACTTTTTCTGTTTTCTTTTCCTGTTTTTATTGTTGTTGTTGTTTTGCTACTCTCCTTTCTTTTTGTAAACATTGTTTCTTTTGCTATTGTAAAATTCTGTTAAGGAGGGCTCTCCCCACAAGCTCCATGGAGCTTCTTTGAGTTTCCTCCTGAGTCTCTTTTTTCCAGTTTTGTTCTCAGCTGTTATTATCTTTGATATTGTATGTAATCCAGCGACAAAAAGACTAAAATAAATGTTATCAAATCAATCAAAGATCGTTGAAGGTGCATCTACAGCGGCGGATTTGGAGCCTTGCCGGGAAAATTTGGAAAAAAGAAGCACTTGCAATGTGATTTGGTGGGTTTTGAGCAGCTTCAAAATTTGCTGCGTTTTCATCAGCAATAAATGACAAAAGGGTGTTTAGTTCCTGCTGAGATCACCTCTGATACATGCGGGAAGCGTGAAGAAAATTCTGGAATTCAGTATTAAACAATTTGTTTTTTGTTCATACTCTATCACCACTGTATGATCCATGGAGTGGTACTTGGCTCCGCCTCAGTGAGAACCCTCAGTGAGGACCCAGAAGAGCAAAGTTCCAATTGCAAATTGGAAGGCACCGTTTTTTAAAATAAGCTGACATTCGACTATGAAAAGAAGCTTATTATTATAGGCCATGGGCAAGGGGCACTTCCCGTGCACCGCACAACTCTCCAACCCGGTATTTTTTTTAGAATTCGTATGGTCATTCGAAGTAGTAACAGGAAATAGTTTGGGTCTCACTCATTCAAAATGGGTGCCAAAACAAAATTGCGAAAATGATGAATATTTTGTATGAAATAATAATCCAGAAAAGGGGGTCTGGACCTTGGTCCCCCTGGAGCCGCCCCTGTGAAGTAACGAACACTTAATTTACCACTGTAA
>WURT03004441.1:5951-16828 GCA_009936505.3 Holothuria glaberrima
GTCGTCTTGCTGACCGACTCACTGAGCACCTGATGTCGATCAAACGGAACCCCCGGAGTTCCCTGTGGCCACACACTGTCACCCTACTCGATTCGTGACTTGTTGGTTACAGCGGCCATCTCGTGGTCGAGGTTCCGACCGTGATCGCCAAGCTGCCGAAAAACCGTTTCATTATGAAGCTTAGAACCCCCTCTGAAACATGGTCTGAACGTTAGACTTAACTTCTATAAATAGACCATTCCTACCTTGCTGGTTATTAATTGTGTAAACCACTTTATTTAACCTATTCCCTGGCAGATTTGATCGTGCCCAGTTTTATGATGTGTTTTGCATTTGGCTCGTTTGGCCGCGTCTACGATCAGTTGCATTTTTTTACCACCATATGAAGGGTTTTAACCAGATACCTGGAGTTTCCAGCAAGCTTTAAGTACTATTTACTACATTCAATTGATATATATATATATATATATGTGCATATATATATATGCATATATATATGCATATATATATATATATATATATATGCAACTGCCACCTTACAGTGTTCTGTTTTTTCTTTTGTTACGGTTGGTGGTCAGAGCTTTTTATTTTTCTGTGTGTTAGTATGCATACATAAGTACTTCTTTAAGATTCAGAAGCGTTTTTCACCTGAAGAAGATCGGTAGAGCCTATCGAAACATCGAACATCGAAGTAAAAGTTAGGATATTTTCCGTATATATATATATATATACATATTATAAGAATGATTCTATAAATACCGTATGTTATCGGTGTTTTGGTAATTGATAATAAAATTATAAATATACATGTATAAATAAATAAGTAAATAAATATATATATACATATATATATATGTATATATATATATTTTACTTATTTATTTATACATGTATATTTATATTTTTATTATCAATTACCAAAACACCGATAACATACGGTATTCATAGAATCATACTTTAATTAAATACATTTACTTCAACAGGTAGGAAAGGAGGTAAACAGTACTTCAACTTTTTGAAAGTTGAGGGCAAAATACCCCTGTAACCTACTACTTATCATGTTCCGTCATTAACCCATCCCACCGACCCCACCCCCACCCATACACTCACAAACCCGGTTCGATTGGGTTGACTCTAATCATTTAATGAAGGAACTCCCAACACTTCAGTTTGAAAAAAAATAGTTCAATCGTGTATTCCATGAGAGTTGCCACGGCTCCTTCGGGAGAATTTTCAGGTGTAAAACTGGCAGAGTTGGATACACTCTTCTGAACTTTTACTTTGCATTTTCACAAAGACTAACAGTTTAGTGAAACAAAAGTGTAGAGGGCGCTATACCACATTTTTAATTCAACTTTTCAACAATTATTCAAATTTCAACCGACGGACATACGTTTATCACTAATTAACCTTATCGACATATTTATTACAAAAAGACGATGACTGATGATTAAGAAATATTTTTACACTGCGTCATAATCGTGTCAGGATTTCCACGTTGGACTGTGTAAATTGTGTTCGTTTTGACTGTGTATAGCACCACAAAGTCCGTTTTATGAAAATTGAAAAGAAATAGTTCCGACACATAATTAAAGAGCCCAGATATCGACTTTCGATGAAGGTTTTCCACGAAATGTCCTAGGGAAGTAGCAAAAAGGAGAGTGTTGTGTATTATTAATTGGATATGGACATACGTGGTTTTGACTATATATATATATATATATCGTCTGAACCGTGGGTTTTAACCACAAGAACATACCGGTATACTTGTAGAGGGAACCGGTACGGTGTTTTTTGAGTACGGCAAGTACGAGTTCCTTTTGAGAGCCTTTAGGTTACGAATACGCCTTCACGATTCATGGAGTATCATAATAAGTTTTCAACAGGTACAAACGCTTAAAGGCCCTTTTTCATTAGACACGATTCGATACGATACTATACTGCCAAAAAGGTTGATGGGATGCAAATACCCCTTTACACTGGGCGCGATAGGACCCCAAGCTATAGGGAGCTTGCAGGCGTGCAAAAGTCCACTAACGCAACCACCGTCTGGAGGATAAACAACACACGCGGACCCTAGGTCATGTAGTAGAGCAATGTGGTGCGTGAGGCGTTGTCCTCCAGAACAACTAGCGCGTCGGCTGAATTCGACCTTTTGAACTTTGGTGCAAGCTCCCTGTAAACCTGGGTTTTAACTTTGATCGCCTCACTCAAAGAGATATTTTCGTGTGACCGTCATGAGATAAGATTGTCATTTTTTCGGATCACATAACCAATCGGAAATTAGAATATCGCGAACGGTTGAAGAAAGCCTCCTGAAGTGTGAAACGCGTGGAGCATGACGCTTTTACGCGTCGCGCTACTTATCTGCTTATCGTATCGTCTGTTCTCACGAGTTCAAGTACAGGTTAATTTGCCATGGCTTAGGTACAATAACATACTATACGAGTCGGTTATGTACCGTAGTCACTCTCATGATCAACGAAATATCATTTATACGAAACAATACAACGGAAGGAGATGTTAAAATTTCCTTTCCTTTAGTCCGTTATATATTACATATCCTTATACTAATGTTTTTATATAGTATACGGTTAGAAAGATCGAATTTCCTAATTCAACACTATGGCTGTGATTTTAATTAGTCTATCGGCCATCTTAGCCTGCGCAGTTGTTTGTATATCCCCGGTAGGTGTGTGAACCCGCGGTCAGGGAGTGAACCTCAGTTCACCGTGAAGATTCCTCCCGTTTAAATGCCCTGTATTCGACATGTGGGATAATATTAAAAGCTAGTAATACGACACGAATGCTGCTTCAGTTTGTATAGCACAAACGTCACACAGACTTAATGTCGTAAAAATCTTGCAGACCTTTACTAACCAAGTTGATGATTAGGTCCAAACCAATCCACAAGTATCAGACAATGACATTAGGGTGCCCCTTTTTCGTACAAAAAGTGACAATAGAACATGGCTAAGAGGTTCAAAATTTAGGGTATTGGGTTACATAAAAGCACGTCACTAAAATGTGGTCAAGTCTTCTAATCAGACAATTGTAGGTACCTGTCCGATTTAAAACATTTATAGATCAATGAGACCAGCTTCTATTGGCGTAGTATATTATCACATGTCGCTGTATAATAAATTAAAAAGATGAACTTCTCGTAACCCCGAAATATAGGCCTACTTGAAAGTTCCATCACCTTTGAGAAATCAGGGAAGTTTAGGCCGTCGGTTCTCCCGGATGCCAAAGACATAAAGACTACATCCTTGACATGGCAACATGACTTCGAATGGTAAATCTGAACCTATGCATGTCCTTCCTACTTCCCTATACATATTTCTCGCGAATGACCCGAGGAGAGGAAGGACTAGTTTTACATACATTCATGACCTTCACCAACATTTTTACACAGTCAGTCTGTAAGGAATACTGAACAATAGCCACGCAGGCTATACAACATTCAGACATTGTAGGCTTGCATCTCAATTTGAAGTAAGCTTTTATTCGTATTGTTTCGGGAAACATTCTTGGAGGAGGAGGTTGAGAAACCGAGAACTTATTTTGGTAACGACAATCAAAAATACTTTTTGTACGATGAAATCTGTGTCTCATTTTAAAGATTACGATGTTGTCTTGCAAAACTAACATGAAAATGAAACTCCAACCCTAAGTTGGCCTATTTATGTAATTGAAAAAAAATAAAATACGGCGGGACTAGCCATGTTCTATCTTTTATTATACTCGTCACATGATGTTTTTCCCGCGAATTCAATTGGAACTAACAATATAGAGTTACGTGCTATATCGTCACAGCGATACTTTTCCTGGTGTTGAGTAGCTGTTCACCAATACATTTTTCATATCAAGTCAAACCGCAGAAATATTTTCTGTAACCCATAGGCCTACAAGACTTTATAGCCACTGTGTAATTGTGTGTCTCTTCAGCTATGCACGTTATAGCATTGGCGTCGCCAGACTTTTCGAAGTGTAAGGGGGGCACTGGGGACCAAGTGGTCCACCGGAGGGGCACATCAAAATGCAGTATGTGCGTCCTTAAATGCAATCTGGTTACACATTTTGCTACCTTTTGAAGTAAAATTTAAAAATTTTTGTTAAAAATTTACGTAATTTTACGAACCAAAAAAAAAAAAAATGGTAACAGTGAGGGGGAGGGTGCATGGCCCTATAACATCCCCTGTGTGCGCAACTGGTAGGCCACAAAAATTTAAATCACAATTTGACCATTGCGTTAGCATTACTCGCACTAACGATTTAATGATGGGGGGTGAATAGGGACAGTGAATCATGTTCTGAATGTTTGCACTGAGCATTATGGGATACACGCTGAAAAAGGCAACGGAAGTCGCAATTTTTTACAGTTTTCGAACATAAGATCTACCTAAAAGATAATCGATGTGGGTATTGTATTGAAGGGAGAGGCCCCAGTAGTCTCATAGCTTTTGAAAGTAAAGGGTTGAAACAATAGCTGTGGATTACATCTCCCAATAAGGCTGTCCTCTGTACAGACATATAGATGCGCGCGAAGCGTGCCGAAAAGTTTCAGTTTTGAGAACATTTTGTGCAATTTTAGTCGTATGTTTGAGTGATTAAGTGATAGTGGGTCCTCTTTTTCATATCAACATATGCGTTAATGGTGTGTTTGTGCATTATTTTTTTCACACCCAAAATCTCATTTGGGGGCAATCGGACACAGCTTAT
Source organism: Holothuria glaberrima (assembly GCA_009936505.3). Lineage (NCBI taxonomy): Eukaryota > Metazoa > Echinodermata > Holothuroidea > Aspidochirotida > Holothuriidae > Holothuria > Holothuria glaberrima. The sequence goes on from WURT03004441.1 coordinate 10,674, forward strand.
GTGGGGGGCACGTGCCCTGCCCCCCCCCTTGGCGATGCCACTGCATTTTAGAAACATCTGCCAGTCATCGGCCTGAGTATCGAACCGTACTCATACCAGGGAGGCTGAGGGTGGCAGCTCCCTGCTCATACGGCCAAACGTCAGAACTCGCTACAGAAAACACACACGGTAAACATTCCACAACACTTAGTATTGGATAAAGACAATTTTAGTCACTTAGCAGAGCGGTTAACTTACTCATGTAAGCTATGTATGTTTAAGAATACGTACCTATATACATACGGTCATGCAGTTACTAAAGTATCATAATGACTGAAAAGAATAAACGTGGCTTGCAGCGTTTACACAAAGTAACCGCACGTTTGCAATAAACTACCCCACCTCCAATTCTCCGTAATAATCTTTCCTTGTGATTCAGAGACAAGTCACAGAATTCCGTGGCAGAAAATCGAGAGACAAATCCCTACGGATGTCGAAGGTCTCCATTGTCAAGAATATAGACAGGCCTACCACTGTTTTGTTCAAAGGGAGTATCCGCCGGGTTAAGATTTTACTGCACCACAAACATTTGCAGCAGGCTATTTCCCCGAAAAGAAGATATAATCTTGGAAGCATCATCTCGGAAGTGCTTCCAAGGTCAGATTGAAAATCTCGGTCGTCTCGAAAGGGTGACGCTGTTTCTGATAGTTCATTATGCTCGCGGACTTCACAGTAGAGGGTAACGTGGACAACACGGTCGCCATCGTTCGAATAAATTTAGGTTTACCAAGATGGCCGCCAGGCTACTGTCATGTGCGTAGTTTGATGACGATACTACAACATTTCAGACAACATACAAACATGAGTGGAAGAGCAATATCACAGTCATTCCTTCTGTTTGTTGAATTTGACCAACATGCATTCTTTCGGAAATATGACAAGCTGTCGCAGCTGTCGATCTAGAACCACTTGAGCAGGCCCAAACTTTACAAACCAGACCATAGAGCAGGGCAGTTCTATATCCTGCTCTACTGACGACACCAGAACAGACCATACAGCATGGGTAATTTTTTCCCCACGAGCTTATGGGCAAATCATGGCAATGAACCAATCAATTTCTTGGAAATTGGCCGCGCCCCTTACTCCCGAAATGCCAGTTTCTCTACATATTTTGGTAATTCTGACGCCGGATAATGAAAGAACATGCCAAATATCCCTCCGACACGTAACCCTAACCTCTATATTACCCCTAACCACTATTTTGAAACAATTTTCAAAATTTTTGAAAAATTCGGATTTGCCCATACCTCGTGGAAAAAAATTAAGCATACAGCATAGCCTGGCATTCGATATTGGTAAACCTAAACGTACACGTACGATTGACAAGTAGAGACAATGTGCTCTGGTCACGTAAGTCCGTGGTTGTGATAGAAAAAAAGTGGCTTTTATCACACTGTGAATGATGTTTGTCACTTTGCTGCTATCTTATAGTTTGAAGCCCGACCCCTCTATAAAACTAAGAGCAACCAGAAGCCTAAAATGCTTTCAAAACAGCCGAAATCGAGACGGAAGTGGCCACATCGCATCATCCCAACCTGCAAAATAAAAGTCCCTGCTCTCCGGGTAACTCATTCCTGCATATGCATCATGTGACAGGGAATGATGAGCTTAGGCCCAAGAATATATGTACAACACCCAGACTGGTGCGCTGCAGGGAGGGACGGAGGAGTTTTGCCCCCTCCTCAGTTGCACCGGGTCATACATAAAACCGAAATAGCTACTATATGCCTTAAACACAAACAACTTATGGACATACATAGCTGTCTAAGCCTAATGTTATATCCACCAAAAATACGGACAATCACTTCTAAACTGAAAGACTTTTTCTCGAATACATCTAACATACCGGTAATAAGAAAAGAACACCTTGTCACATGATGAATACTAGAAAATCATTCCCGATTTTACAGACTCGTGGAATGCCAAGGCTATGTCACCTTGGGGTACCCGTATTTATATTTCCTTGTTGTGAAAAGTGGAATGCCAGTTCATACTACTATTTTGAATCGTAACTTCACAAGTTGGCCTACACTGCCTACAATTCACAGTATACGGTATAAGATAACCAAACGGATGCAAGCCCCTTCGGTGGGATACCTCAAAAGAAAGATGGTACACCTGTACACAGCCTAATTTATCCCCAGCCTGCATAGCTAGCAACTCAATCTACCCCTAAATCTCAGCTTGGCGCAGGTAGGGCTGGGCATACATACGTACTGGGCAGACTGTATGGTTGTTCAGTCATATGTTTGGGGGGCCCTATAAAGAGGGGCTATGCAAAGAGTCTACTCAGAGGGTGTAGATTGAGTAGAGAAGGCTAACAACTCTTTGCCACAGGGTCATATTCTTCTGCTTTCTGCCAGTATATCCTTTCTAAGAAGTGTCACCAGAATCTAGTGACCTCTATACAAGCAATGAATGTTAATATCCGGGGATACCTTGCCTACGTAACAGGCTGTAAACGGCAAATTCCTTGTTCAGTTGTTTGGGAGAAGTTGTTTGGGAGAAGTTGAACAAACAGTTCGCTCCGCGGGTTAGAGACTGCCCTAACAGAAGTCGTGTATGCCAGCTAATTTCAAGCCTCTAGGGCCTTCTAAGAAAATTTCTCCTACTCTCCACGTTGATATTCACCACGGTATGACATAAACTCTCAAACCATTAATTACTTCCTCGATAAATACTAGCAAATCAAGTTTCCATTCGTAACGACGACAGTTCAAGTTGGTAATACCGATCCCTGGACACCAAATATTTCGTGTAGTCACTTCAGTGGCAATACAAGGCCACGGTACAAACTATTCATATTCACGTTGCAAGACACTTGTATACGTGTCCCGTAATCTAGGGTATAACCACACGGTGATTCATCATGAGTGCAGTGCAGCGAAAGTACCACGAACCGAATGGTGGTGTAAAGAAATGATAGTTCCCTTTGGAATTTTCCAGGTGAAATTTGTAATAGATCAATTTAGAAATCTTCAAATGATTAAGAATCAAATCAGCCTAAAAGACTGACACATGCTGTCTAATAAGTTGATCAGGTGAAATAAACTTCACCCGGTATGATTCAGGTGAAAAAAAAGCAAATTCGATCCGACAAGGGATATCATGGCCTTGATTTTCTAGAATCTAGAATATAAACTTGGTTTAGATCGCGAGGTGAACGGTAGTCACAGTTTCTGTGTCAAAAACCTATTAAATATTTATGTTTGCAAATTTTCAAAAAAGTAGGTTCAGGGTGGGAAGAGTTTGCGGCATGGATGTACAGACGGGATGCACAGACAGTCTTCTGCGTACATGTGATAATTTGAGGGGCGAGAGGAGAGGAAGTTGCCGGCTAAGTTTTGCCATAGTACCTCGAGGTTTGTGCTCCTTGGGGGGATTACGCCTATTCTAGAAAAAGGCTGAGGGAGACTTTAGAAAAAAGGAAACAAAACACAAACTAGAAATATACCGTAGGTTACAAATGACAAAGCTACGGGTCAGTGGCGTAACTAGAGGGGGCAGGGGGTAGAGCCCCCCTGTCAAATGTCTTTTCCCTTGCTTCCTCCCTAAAAAAATGAAATTCAAAGGTAAAAAATATTGGGAAAAATTTGCATAAGACATAAATAAAGAATATATACTAAGCTGAAATTCACATGGACAGAGAGACTGGGACGGGCCATTTCCTGCAATCTGAGAGGCATTTTTAGTAAAAAAATTTTCTCTGTACGCTACGCGCCAACTAATGGTCGCGCTCCGCTTAGATAGTGTCGTTTCTGCCCCCCCCCCACTTCAACCTTTTCCCCCTCAGCCACCCAGAAGAAAAGTCTGGTTACGCAACTGCTACGGGTTGGGTGTAAGGAATGATCATAGCTGAAAGTTTAAAAGATCATGATGTAAAACGTGTCCTCTGTGGGCCAATTGTCGTGCTCTGTAACCTTAGGCCTACTACTGAATTGCTCTTGTAAGGAAGAGTCAGTATCCTGCAGAAAAAAGTTCAAGTTTGTTGAACTATATCGCCGCGCCTATCCGCGACAGCGGCCCGTGACGATAGCCACAGAGAACCGATATGTCAGCATATGCCCCCTCCCCCGCCAGAAAAGACGTTCAATTACACCAATTGAAGCTTGGGACATTTTTGACAAGTTCAAAAAATGAGCGTCGTGCTTTAAGAACCATTTTGTTTAAACATGGTTCTCTCCACCATACATGGCAGATACATGGGATATACCTCTCATAGATTAAGTGTAGCAAATGGGGCCCGAAGGAAAAAGGGACGGAGCCTGCATGAACAGACTAAGCTACTCCAACGGCCGACTATTTAATGTAAATATAAATCATTTGATATGGATCACAATTTGCTCGACTAGTTGTTAACTGTATTTTTTCATTTCCGTTTAAAATTCAGAGATTTATAAATCGTGTAATATTCAGTGACCTTCATGCATTAAATTGCGGTCCTTACCATCACAGTTGCCCCTCACCGAGCTAAACTCTTTCCTTCTGTTTTGCCCATACTTGGAGGTAGGCTATACACACAGATGCTATATTTTCTGAGTCCCCCTCAGAAAAAGAGAAAAATCCAAAAAGGAATAAAGCACACGTCTACCGGTTGTCCCTAAACAATTACTAGCTGCATGTATACACATTTAACCTATTTTACAATACAGAACTTAACTCAATTGACGATAATTTGTTTTTATTGTGATTTCGTCTTTTGTGCGTACTCCTTTTATTCAAACAACAATTGGCACGCTACTTGTTTGGATACTGAAGATGGGTTTTGTTGTGCCATTTGCATACAGCTGTTCAATGGTCGCGCGTCAGCCACGCGCTGGAACTACTTTTTCTTTTGTCATCCCTTTGAAGCACGCTCCACAGGTTAAAAGGTTCACATGCCCTTGCGACAAGATTGTTTATCTTATCCAAACAGTTCATATTTTGAGAATCTTTCCCGTGCGCTTCTTACATACTTTCCTTTCTCACCCGAGTTTATCCAGTACAGGTCCTACTGTTTTCTATGTTTTCCTAAACGAAGAGGAAAAGAAGGATTCACACAGTTACATCAGCCTGCTGAGTCTAGGAGGTTCAATCTCTTTACTTTTGCGTGGGTTAACGGACACCTGTTACCAACTCTCGTTTTCATATTTTCCCTTTGAATATTCATTTTTACCCAGTTTGGCTAAGTATTGACAATGGTCCAATTTTCTGATATATCACAACTTAGTTCCATTAGGGCGGTAGGCTAACAACACTGTATCATCCTGGTTTCAAAATTGTAACATAGAAAGGGTCTATATTGCATTACCCCGCGGAGTGGACTCTTTTTACTCACTAGCTCCTCAGCTTCCCAAACAAGGAATACGCCGTACACAGGAGCGTAACTCAAGGAGGGTATTGGGGTGGCTCACCCCCAACTCGCAAAAAACTGACTCTGGCAGGGCAAAAATATATATTTTGCAGGGCAAAACTGCGAAATAAAAATATATATATATATATATATATATATTGTAAATTGTCATATCAAAAGTCTTAATATTTTTTGAGAGTTTGATTATAAGTTTCAAACTAAAATAGAAGTATAGAAAAGAAATTAACATAATTTTTATGACAATTGACCTATATGAGCTTTATATAAGTGCATATTCTTTTTGTGTAGGCTTATACCCTAAAAATTTTCGCGCGCTTTGCAATATCACAGTCTAGATTCCGGGAAAGACATTAATTCAGAGCCCGAACTAATTTCAGTGTTCGACGAGCGGTTGAACGACAGCATTCTTCTTACCTGTGAGAAAGATCTCACAGACAACATAAACATCGATACCATCTTAAATGATTGGTCTACAGAGAAAATCCGAAACCTAAAAATAAACTCTTTTACACTGCATAAAGGCCTATAATGAAGCAGAGGTTTCCACTTTCAAGTAAAAGTTAAAAACTGTTTACTTTTTAGGTATATATTAAACAAAAAGCTGTTTTTTATAGTGTTAACAGAACAAGGGGGCCAACAGGGGCCATGGCTCCACCCTAAGATGGGCCAAAAATTGTTTCCGAAATTTTTATAGAAGAAAATTAACTTCACAATTGTACACTTATGTTGCACCAAATCGCATCTGAGGGCATTCGGTTATAGA
>WURT03004452.1:0-16827 GCA_009936505.3 Holothuria glaberrima
ACACATTTTCGGTGGTAGAATAGGAATAAACCACATTTGTCGGACTATTATTGTCTCATAAACCGTCTCGACTCCATTTGGCAAAATAACGGTGGCAAAATAACGGACTCGGCTTCGCCTCGTCCGTTTTTTTGCCAAATTTGGAGTCTCGACGGTTTATTCATCAATAATAGTTCGCCAAATGTGATTTATTCCTTAATTGTATTTGTTTTAAAGAGACAGATAAATGGAAAATTTCTCACATTTTTCTCATACCTTTCATAGCTACGCCACGCATATAACTACGAAATGAATAAGTTCGAAGCTTAAAGTATCAATAAACTCTTTATTTGTATTATTTGCGGCTACTAAACTTTCAATTATTAGCAACGCACAGCTTAAGATATGATCTGAAGGGGTTTCAGTGACTCACTGATGGCCATGCCATGGTAGTTCCTTGATCCAGATTCCAGCAAGTTCCATTAGAAACATCTAATTTTAGCAAAATGTCGCAAGGTTTTCGCCAAAAGAAACTTTCAATATTGCTCCAGTTTTGCAAACAAAATTTTATTCGAAAGTTTCACAACATTTACTACAGGTGTCATGACACGTTCACAACACTAATAACAAATTTAAGATTTTTATTCAATCTCCTGGAGGTATTCACAACTTTATCTTTCCTTTAGCCTGTCTTCGAAGGACGATGCGGTTCACATGATGCATAAACTCGGCTTCAATGCCCGGTCACTGTCGAGATCCTGGTACAATACTTTGAAAAAAGGCAGTGAAGCCTCCCAAAGTCTGCAATCAGAGGTGACCTATTCAACCCAACCGCACATTTACACGTTTATGAAAAAATTAAAGGCTTATTTACTGTATTTGGGAAATTTGCATCTTACTAAAGTTGACGCCAGCTTGAGGGCAAATGGAAAAGGACTCAATACAATCACAGGTGTAAAGCGCACTCGGAACGAAGTGCAGGGCCGCTGGTACTGAGGCATAAGTACAGTATTTAACTTTCAGATCGAAAATCTCAATAAGTGTACTGTTTTATAACCTAATTCAGAAAAGTTGAGGCTGAGGTTGGCAACACTTCTCTTGTAGGTGAGTCGTAAAAATGAACGCATAGTGGGAACGAGAAACGAGAGAAACTAGGACGGATTTCAAAAATACAGATGATATTTTACAATAAACTACGGAACAATAAAATACTGAAAGGTATTAAATTTAAGATGGTAATTCTTTGGTGGTATAATTTGCATGTACAAATCCCCATATTTGGCTCGGCATAACACTCCTACTGGAATCTTCAAGAAAACGTTTAGCAATGCTTCCTGTAACCCCTACCGTCATAAATCATCACAAATCGTCACTAACAAGTAGTTACCAAAAATTGTTACTAAGACCACGAGACAAAGCTTTTAGTCAATTCTGTATGATTCTGTTGTTTCTTTACTTTCTAAGAGGACAAGGAGATGTTACAGGCGGTGAAGAAAACCCAACCGTTGAAAACGGTAAATACACGTTTAGATATCACATTTGATTGACAAGTCTCTTGGCACTGATTGTTTAGCATCTACATACTTACGCTTTGTAACGATCATTACCTCTTTAATAATGCAAGAAATCCAGAAGCAAGGGTCATATCTCTGACAAAATGTGAGCCTTCTTGCCGATAAGGCGCCTCAAGTGATATATTCTGTCAGCGACTGTCGACTAACTTCATTCTGATGCATCATGGATGGTTTTGCATACCCACCAGCTTGAGATACTTTCATGCCTAGAAATTGCTACAATTTTGAAATATTTCATTATCGAAAGCACAGTTAAAAATGAAAATTTGGAGAAATTTTGTAACTACGACGGAAATTTAAAATTTTGATCGTTCCGTAACGACTTATATTATTCAAATACGTTAAATCACCGAAAACGTTTAGAAATATCGCGAGTAGTTGCGACAAATGTCTCCAAGTTCCTCCCGGTTATTGTTAGTATTGCAGAAGTTTCAGGAACAGAATATCGTTAGCTTAATGCCGGCAGACACTCCAGCTTCAATGAGAGTGGCATGTTCCTTTCCCAAAGACGTATATCACGTAAAGGCCAATATAAAGATTATCGTAACACAATCTAGCACACGAAAATCATAATAAGTGCCGTCCAAAAAGTCATGTTGTACCGAAAAGTCTCAAAAGTCAAAGTGGCAAAGTCATTGATATTAGTTTGGCAAGCATTTGTCTCGTGAACAGGCGCATATCGTGTGGTTACTGTATCTGAGCGGTTGGCTTCCAAACGTTTAAGCTGTAGTTCCAAATTTCACCAATGAAACCCTTCGTTAAGATGATTGCTCCCTGATAAACCATCTCGCATATTTTCTTACCTTTTCAGAAGTAAAACTGAGTGGGAAGCTGAAAAGATAACGTCAAACGTTAGGCTTTCACTTTGAACGAAAAGTACCAAGACAACGAGCGGTAAATTGTAAACGTTTCTTGCCAGTCTACCAATGGAAAATTCATGTATATATTTTTCAAAGAATAATAAAACCGATAATCCTCCAGGTAAGTGACGAAAGTGTCCAGACAAAAAGTTCCGACTACCATTTTGTAGCCTGTTTGCAAACAAATAATGCAATTCATTTCTTCGTTGGACGTCAATTAGCGATTAATGTAGATGGAATGGGAAAACCATATTTTTTGAAATACGTTAATACTATTAGGACGGTTTTGAATGTTACCGGATCTTGTACTAAACATAGGAATATCTCTGGACGTTGCTCCGTCTCTTTCGGGAAACCTGTCCCGACAATAGTACTATTTCTGTTAGCAAAGACGATTACGTGTTGTAAAATCAAGCGGTCAAACCGCATCAAAAAGTAGTTCATTTAAATAATCAGAAATTAAGTGTAGAGCTTCCTTTACTTTTAACTGTTTAATTGAATGTAAACTGCATAGAGTTTCTGATAAGGTGTGTTCTTGCGTATGGTAGCTAAGGCTATGTAAGTATTAGCTTGGGGTCGCTACTACTATGCGCGTACTTGCTTATAGTCGCTACTACTGTGGCCAGAAATGGTCGGTACAGATAAAACATCACTAGACTTAACGCTTGATCGGCGGCTACATGAGGGGTTAAAAAAATTCCTTTTTTAACATGTTGCTTGCCCATCTACAAATTAGAATATGACTAAGAGCACTTTAACTTATAATATAATAACGTAGTACAACTGGATTATAAAACAGAGTTACAAACGCATAAGATGTCGTTATAATGAAATGATATCAATTAACTTTTGGTATACTAAGAAAATGGCCGACCTAGGTTTTAAAACTTCTTATCTAATTCGAAATCATCGTAGCCTACACAGAAAACGCATCTCTTCTAGTCTAAGTGTGTGGTCGAAAGTTTTACTTAACAATAGCTACATGTAAGTGTAAATGATAATCACTCACAAACACTTACCGTCAAAACTCCTCTGTTGATCTGCAGAATCCCATCTAGTGACATCAACAACACATATCTCATGAGACCTGAGGTAAAATGTTATTAACAAAGTGTGAAATCTTGAATCGTAAACACAACATTCATTTTCAATTTTTTACTGTATAAGGACAACACTGTGGCTATTTAACATATCTAGAGGGATTCTCTAGCTACCAAAAAAAGTCAGAGCCATCCTTCTTTACCACTTTTAAACAAGAAAATTTATATCTACTCATCTAACTGCGGTCTTCCCACTGTTTTATGTTATTTCTGTTATCTGTGTATAGTTCCCTCTAATTATACCTATATGTTGTTCTTTTCTCCATTGACTATCAGAGTAATGTGACTGACGAGTGTCAAGGACCACAACTCAAGACTCCAACAGCCTTTGCAGGCAATTGATAGCAAAGTAATTTTAAACGAACCGGTAGTGTTGTTTCGTCACTTTCCGTTGCAACATTAACGATTTTCGTGGGTTTCGAATGGATTGGAAGTCTATTATTAAAAACACAAATAGGCCTATAAGGCTTAAAACCAACATATTTTACCGTGCTGCTTCCTTTCGGCATGTAATTGAATAACGCTATTCTTTTCTAAGAAGAAGTTATGGACTTCGTCACCTTTGTTGGAAACGTCTTCAGTCAGAGTTTTTACAAGAGCAGTATTAGTTATGGTGGTAGCGGTGATCACGGTTTGCACTGCCTGATTGGTTCCATAAAGATGGCGCTATGGACATAAGTGTAAACAAAAGATACATCTTTAACACGACGATAGCTCCATGGGATTCATGCATAGCTGAAGAAAAGTTCAGACCTCCTTGGATTATCAAATAATAGCTTTGTGACAGTAATCTGACAAATGAAGTCAAACTATCATATTCCATATTTATGCGGCAATCAGGAGGAACGAATGCATTAAAGGAGCTAAAAAATCCTTCTTCGGTTACATTTTGATACAAGTATAGTGTATATGGCAACACACTTGACAGAAAAAAATTTAAGCTGCGGCATCGAGTTGTAAAGGATTATTTTTACATCTTTCTATAGACTTACTCGAACATTTCAGACTAGAAAGTTAAGACATAGCGATACACACGGAAATATAACCGACACCTTGTTAAGTCAACGCTAGATAGTTGCTGCATATTGTGTTGGTCCTATCTTCGTGCAGAAATACTCTAATGAGGGCACTGGGACTCTGACCTTTCATATTTAACATATCAATGGAAAGGCTATTTTTCATTTTTCAATTGTTTAAAGTTGGAGAATTTGAGTAACTTCGTGAGACTTAACTTTATTACATACAACCCTAACAACAAAACTTCCTGGGGATTTTGGGGTTTTAAAGTAGATAAGTTAATTCTTTAAAGAATTTGCCATTTCTTGAAATGATGGAGTTGCCTTGGAGCAGTTTGCAGGCTTTACTGACATCAAAATCGCAGGTTCATGTATCTTAAAATAGCAAATCACATACAAAGTATAAAATCTCTAAGAACTTTCCTCTTTAGAAATCGTGTGCCTAAGTAACGAGAATGACACGCACAAATATTCGCACTCATAAAACACTTGCATATTGCGACTCACATTTTACCTCAAAACAGACGAAAAACCAAACGGCGTAGTGATTATACAGGTTAAAATTCAGTCATATTTGCAGCTTGGAATATTTTGTTTTCAGGGTTTAAACAGTTTCACATCTGGTAACCACAAATGAGGATTCATAAAAGCTAAGGAGACCATTTACTCAATATTAGCATCCAAATGATTGTTATTATTGCTCAAAGGTTCGTTATTTGATATATTGTGTGCAAAGGTTTCACAGTTTGACATCTGGTGACCCTGGATGACCCTTGGTCTTCGCCAAGCGGTAGGCTTCTTTTACACGACATGCAGCTCTAACATGCCAAGAATGAGATGCATCAAGGTTGCCCCGCTTGGAGAATCCTGCAAACAAAAAGAACGCCAACAACAACACATATAATAACCCCGTAGGTTTCTCTTTCCTTGGACCAATAATTACCAGCAAATCAGGACACGAATACTGTGTTGATATGTCTTTTGAGTTCGGCTCGTCTATAGCTATAATTGAGGTAGAAAGAAAAAAATCCAAAAGTTTAAGCAAAGCTTCCAACGGCATAAGTCTGGTTTTCGCATTAAATACACGACTCAATTAAGTGCTATACAGAAAGAAGAAAAACAACAGTCTTTTGAATTATTTTCCCCTTCATCTTACTTGCCAATAATTTGAATCATTTTTGTGTATGCAGGTGTACGTCGTTACAAAACCCGATGATGTTCCTTCTTCTTACAATAGTTTATACATGAAAAAAATTCATTTCTTCATGATGTAGCTTCCTTTGAAGAGACATAAACATCATTTTGAGCGCATGTGGGAATTTTTTCTAAAATGGTCCCTGAAAGTTACCCTTAGCTCAATGATAATTATCACACTTTCATACATTTACATACATCAAAATATCTACAACAGACTAAAATAACAGAAGTTAATCTTCACAAGCATCAAAATTAAGTATAATGTTGCATGTAGGCTAACCTTTGTTCTGCTCTTGAGTAGCAGGTGAATTATTCTTTTCCTCCAGAATTTGCCGAGAATGCTCTTCAATGTATTGCAAAACGATTCGGGCTATTTTATCAAGATGGCAAAACTTCAGTCCGTGAAACAAGTAACTCATTTTTTGGGGCATGATTTTCTCCCGTTCATCTAAGATCTTCATCAACATCCTCCCAGGATACTCATCATACTGAATCACGTCTGTCTCCGCCGGAGAAAGCTCAAAAAATGTTGCAAGTTTGTTACAATGCAACGTCTCAAGCATTGATGCAATAGTCATTTTCAATCCTTCATAGGGCTGAAAAACTGGTTTTAATCATAAAATGAAATCATCACTAGTAATTACATAAGTTATATATATTGTTTTATATTATGTGTTAAACCGTGTAAGTGAAAAGCAGAAAGATGTTTCCATCTTTTACTTAATAATAATGTGGAACCTTTATTAACTGTTTGTCACATTAGGTTTACAATGATGCCTGCACTTTCATAAATTACTAAACCTTAGTCAACCTATCTTTGCACAGTGGCATCAATGGAATAAAATGTCTATATGACAATCAATTGACTAATCGTACTTGACATGTTGAAAAGCCTGCTCAGGTGTCTCATGCTAGCAATTGAACACGAATTGCTGCATAAAGAATCATAATGCTGTAACGCCTATCCCGACCCCGTCAGGATTTTGAACTAAGGAGTGTCTATTGGGGTGTCAAGGCAGAAAGTCAATGTATCGTTCGAAAAATAATTACTTGGAGGTTGGAAGTCCATTAAAACGTCTTCACTCTCTTCTGAAATCAGTAAATCCTTAATCTGAAAAGGAAAAAAACTACAGTATTCTAGCCAGGTGTGACTTCGTATAACGAATACCATTGCGATTTTGTCGAATCATGCAGTAACTTGTACAAACATTAAGGTAATGAAAGGTTAAAAATCAGTTCATACGGAGAACGTATTACGTGCTCGAAAGATCAATTTCACAGCCTTTAAACTCATACATTTCAAAGACATAGAATAATTTACTTCGGGTTTCACGGATTATTGTACCGCTAAAAAAGCATGAAAAAATAGCTTGTGTCTTAGCTTATGTAAAACAGTTTTCTCTCGATAAAACATATATGTTACATAACTTGCCTACGATTGAATTCAAGTTTGAAGCATGCTCCAAGTATGCAAAAGTAAAACTTATTAAAACTCACCCTTGCTTTTAAAAAGCATTCAGCCTTTGTTTTGGTGTCTTGAGAGATAACAAACTTAAGGTCAATTACATCGTTGCCTGAATCATGATCTTTTGGCAACCTTACTTGATGAGCGACTCTACTGGCAGCACAAATGTGGGCGACAGAAATTTTCTACAAGATAAAAATGAAACAAAGTTAGAACGTACAATCATTATTGTGCACTTACACTGATTAAACAGGTATTTGAATCATGTTTATAGTATAATTTAGTACTTTATTTGGTAATTTTTGCGCTGTTGGAACTAATTGAAGAGATGAAATGTAAGCAGGTATAAATAAACGAGATAGTTTGAAAATTATGTATTCTTTACGTTACGGATGTTTTGAAGTTATCATAAAGTTTAACAACCCATTGGAACACAGCAAGGATAATAATTGATTACGCGTGCATAAGAACCGCTCAAAGTCACCTTTAAATCTACCACTTGGTAAAGGTTGTAAACTGGTAAGTGGTCAGTTAAAATTTTACAGTCAACACGTCATTTTACACCCATTTATGAATCCTGTCCTACATCGTTGGTGCTTTTGTATTGATCAAGTGATCTTGAATGGCGAATTCTCAGTATTATGCACTTGACCACTTAGTAGACTATAACTCGTTTCTTTGGTGAATGTAATTATGAGGAGACGACTACATCAGCAATGATGAAAGCATTTAAGCCGTTTAATGCTGGTCATTTTAGTTCGATCAAAATTTGATGCCAGACATGCCTGAAACTTCACGAAAAGAGTTTACTTCTAGGTTACTCTTGTATAAGGTTGAAAGGCTTAATTTTACATAATGAATTTATACACCTGAAAGAAATGGGAGCTTTGGACTTTATCTCGTTTTACACACCGTGACTACTTGCTCACTGTCCGACAGATAGGTATTTTTGACAGATGAAAATGTCACGCTTAAATAATCCGCATCGCCACCACCGGTCTCTAACTGTTGACGAAGATGAAGGGTCGAGTACTGCTCAAGCGTTAACTTTGTCCTGTAATCTAAGAGTAAACTCTATAAGAACAGAATTAGACACAAGTTAACTACATTCAAATACAAAAAGCGTACATTTTCATCTAGGTTTATAAAAATATTTCCCAAGTATTTTTGTTTGTTTATCTTCACAGTTGTGTGTAAAAGTTGAAAGAGATTTCATGTATTAAAATCCATCGGAAATCGTCCAAGTATAAAGATGATGTTCTGCAAGTGTATTTTCTAACTTTTAGCATTAACATTCTTTTACATATAGAATGAAACCATATGACTGTCTCTGAGGTTAATGTTCTGCCTGTCTGTATATATATATATATATATATATAAGTTTTAAACTTTTAGCAATATTTAAGCTCCCTTTATAGGTTGATCACTTAACCATTTATTGGTTTACACTTTCCCGAGTATATATATATATATATATATACTATATATATACTACATATATATATATATGCTCTGGGAATGCAAGCGATTCCTATTTATTTCAGATTATTTATATATTTATTTATTTTATTTACTTTATATATATATATATGCGTGTGTGTGTTAGATGTGTCAGTGGTTTGTGCAATACTCACATTATATTCAACATCATTGTCTCTGCAGAAACAAAGAGTCAATATGATGTCCTCATTGGTATTTCTCATTCCATCGATGAATGATACCAGACGAACGATATGCAAAGTTTCAGCAGAGCCATGGCTAACGATACTTGCGCATACGTAACTGAGGCATTGAACGTCAATTGTCACCGACCTTTCATGCAGTTCCGTTCTGACATCATTCATTTCGGACCATGTGATGGTATCTGGCATGAAACAGATTTTACTTAAGTGTCGTTATTGTACTTGGCATAGTGAACCGATTACAAATGTACGGTAAGATGACCTTAAGGGAAAATGCAGCATGTAATTACCCCCCCCCCCCCATTTGAATGAGTATGCCCCGTCATCCTAGTTGAGGAATGGCTCTTATCAATCATGTGACAATATGTTTCTTACTGATTTCTTAAAATGATGCAGAAAAACTTCTTGGTTTACCTTCATTATTCAATGTTTGTATACAGAAACGTAATAAAAGATACTTTTAAGCGAAATAAGACATTTGTAAGATTTAGCAAACTTTTGAAAACAAACTCGGGGCGGCTGCCATCTTCATTTTAACGATAAAAACTACGCTTTTTTTACATTGTATGGAAGACGAAAGCTTCAAAGCTGGAGAATGTATACCCAATAGGCCAAAAGGTCCAAACAATCACCATCAATAGGCCAAAAGGTCCAAACAATCACCAAGTAAAACAATATCATGTCTGTAAAAACTAGGATACGGTATTCCAGCTTCATGAAATTTGTATTTTTCCTTTAGGGAATAGAACATACTTTAGTCACCTATTTTGAAACAGATTCATTCCAGATAATGTTTAAAGGTGAATATCACTTAATTGCACATAAATGTTGTATAATTTAATACTTTCACCTAACGCTGTCACAAGGCGTAGGTACTTCTAATGATTGAGACAAAAACCCTAAAAACTCACCTTTCGTGTCTGAAAACTGGTCGGGAGTCTTTCCAAAATAAATGACGACATTGTAATCCTCTTGCTCTTGGACATGGGTGGAATGTGGAATGGTCAACTGTAATGCCTTCTCAAAGACTAAACCAAGTGGCTCCAATTTGACAAGAGGCGTCATTACAGTCTTGTCCACTTCTGTAGACAGGGATTGCTGGGGCTCGACTATAACATCGAGAGATATTACTTGACTTTCAATGATAGCATCAGGAGAAACGGTAAGGTAAATGTCAGCAAAATGAATGATCCCACCTTCTTTACCTATAATACCCTCAGCGTGCAACGAATGATTATGTCTGTCTCTGGAAATTGACAGTTTGTTAGGTAGTAAAGATTGTGCTGTTACTTCGCCGTAAGTTCTGTTTCCCAATTCTGTGGTTGGACTTGCAACCTTCCCTGATGACTCCATGGAGTTGTCTTTTTGATACCGTGCTTTGCTCTCTCGTTCAGAATCACAAAATGTACTAACATCTAAGCGTATGTCCTTTAACTTATGTGATGTACTTTTTTCGACGTCAACATTCTTTTGGTACGGAACTACGAAATCTTTGTTTATCATGTCGAGTCCCAATATTTCAAAAGCCTTCTGTAAATTCGTTGCATCATACATGTTAATGATGGACCTTTGTGTTATGATCTTCAGAAGCTTTTTCCCAGGAGTGTCATTTATTGATACCTTACACAGGAGGTCACGAACTGATTCTGGTAGCATAAATAACTTAGATATTTTCAAAGCATCTCCTAGTGTAAGATGTTCTGCAATTCCTTTCATCAATTTTTCAAATTCAGCTGACAAAAAAATGCCAAAAAACAAAATTTTAATACAAAAAAGATATGACAATTTCTGTTTATATATTTGCGTATTCGAAAGTCATATCGGCTCTTAGTTCATTTTATGTGAAGTAAGGTATATCAACTGCAATAATTTTTGCGATCATGACTCCAGTCTCACTTTCTCCAATTCCTTAAGTTCGTCTAAAGTACTAAGTTTTGCTACTTTCAAGGCTAGCATAATTTTCTTTGTAGTAAGTGGCTACCGACGATGTGATGCCTAATACAATTATATTCAACATCTAAATGATCAACAAAAGCCCTTGCTCGGAATTATAAATTAGCTATCTATTTGTAGGAAAACAAGGTAAAATCTTAGCCTGGATTTTTTATTGTTGTTCTGTAGCATTTTTGCCACCTGATGAAGGATTTATACCCGAAACATCGTGGGATTTCCCGCATACTTTTAAGCACTTATTACCACCTATAAATATAAAATATATAAATTTAACTCTAAATTGTATATTTAGAAGACATTTCCATTGACTTAAACGCTCATTTCTAACCTAATTTTTTAACCCCTAACCCCAACCCCTTCACTATACAACTATCAAAAATTGACATTTGGAGTCCGAAAACTATTCTGAAACTATTTCCGACAAACAAATTTCTAGAAATAGTAAATAAAATATTAGAGACATGGAATGTCTCCCTAATAGTATCCTCTCTAAAATAACAAACAAAATTGTCTCCCTGAGGTTTTATATTCACGTGTTTTTATATAGATTTGTATATATTACATATATATACTATATCAGTGTGTTTTATTAGATTATGACAATATCGGAGCAAATTGGGGGTCAGTAACTGAACAAAGAGTAGAAGTGCATATAGCTTTTCCTTCCATCTAAAGCGCTAAGTTGTGGGAGTATTTGGAATTTTTATACCTTCTTGCAGACTAGTTGTTTTCTCTCTAAGGCGATTATGTTCCGATTTTTTCAGCCTTTCCTCCAATGAATTCACTTTTTCCACAAAATCTTTCTCCATCTTGCGTTGTTCAGTTTGTGCTGTTTTCAAATCCTCTTCATATTCCTGTTCGCAAAAGATCAATTACATAACTTAATGAGCGACTAGGACGAAAACAAAAATTTTCTCAGATATAATTCAGATCCGGGGAAGGATGTGTCTGGCGTTGAAAACAATAAGGAGGGCCACAGCCTTAATACAGTACGTTAAGATTTTAGCAGTTCACAATTTACAAGTTTTCATATTCAAATAGCAAAAGAAGCATCAAGGGCGTGGCACACCACATTTGAATAGCTGTAATCATCAAGTGATAGGGACGAACTGTGCAGAACCCATATGGTCCACATTACGAAACCGAATAAGAACTGCGAGATAAATGTTGCTTATTTCGCTGAAGTTACTTTGACCTACCTTGAAATATACAATATAGACTTACTAAGTTATTAACTGCAGTTGGCCAAAGGAGGCCACGTTTAACGTTGAAGTTTGAGAAGTATGGTCTACGAGAGATCTTAATCCGGTAGGTAGAAATGTTCTTGTCAAAAAGTAAGGCCTTTCTCAACTTCTTTATCTCTTTCCTGATCTTCCAGATCCTTCTATGAGTTTCATTAGTAAACTTAACAAGACAATTTCCAATTTTATTGGTCGTAGTAAGCAAGACTAACTCGCTCGTCAGACTATTAAAACCCCATTAACCCTTGGGGCTGAATGTAGTTCAGTTGGACTTTTTTCTTGCAGGTGTAAAATGTACATGGGTACGTAGTTGCATAGATGATGAAACTAGTTATTGGAAATTATTTTTATTCTTCTTTCTCCCTCTCGCTGTGGCATAAGTTTTCTTTTCACTGCAACTCCAGTATTGCAAAACTAAAAACTTATTTATCGCTGATGTTGTTCGTTTGTGGCAAAGTGTTTCGTTGAAAGTCCCAGACAGTCAGTTTGAAAATCAGATTATATGGAATAATTCTTGAATTAAAGTAAATAATAATATCACATTTTATCACTTTTTGTATGTGAAGAGAATTTTCTATGTTCGTGATGCGCTCAAAAGCGATGGAGCCGCAATCCCTTACTATCTTTACTTCAACAAACTTAATTTATTACGATATCCCTTCACATTATACTGCGGGATTATAAAAGCTATCCCTTCCAGTGGAAATCAGTCCTTTCACTTCTTTTGGTGACTTCGAAATTATTCATAATGAACATACCTCCCATGCGTTTCTGCGTCCTTTAAGGTTTCTAAGTTTATTTATGACAAATACATTGCAAATCTAGGTGGTAAAGTAAAAGTTGTCACAAAGTGGGCGGGTGAACGTGGGACTATTTTTCAGTGCTCTTGGTATTCTGTTCGTTAAGTTGAAATTCAGTTCCTTAAACACCAAATACTTGATACAAACAGACTCCTTTTCCTTATTAAGTTAGCGGATGGTCGCCATTGCACCTTTTTTTTTGAAAATAACATTAAGCTGCCGTATTGGTTGATTTACACAATTTCAACTTTTGTGATTCTAACAAGACTTCAACCTTCCATCCTTCGATCAAAAGCACAAATCATCACTCTGCAGTCACAGCTCTGAGACAAATTACAATCCATCGTTTAAATTTCCTTTACGTTGATCAAATAGCTACAAACTTGTGGCGCAAAATAGATTTGGTGAAACTATTAAACCCCAACTAGAAACGCCCTTTTGATTTTTCAATTAAATTTTATCTGTAAAACCTACGTACCTTTTGTAGTGTACTAATTGTGTCGAGCAGCTGTTGTTTTTCAAGTTTCCAAGTCTTTTCTTTAGTCTTCAGCTCTGCTTCTAGATTCTCTATAGTTGTAACGTGATATTCTCGTAAGGATGGACAAATATATGAAGATAAAATGAGTAATGCTTACAATTATCCATAGGCCAAGACATTCATATTATCGTGCAACTTTCTAACAAACCTGATACTAGTGTGGAGATGCAAAAGTTTGGGAAACATATTAACACCGTAACAGGCAGTACGCTTCGCTGTAACTGTCGGTAAAATCAGACAAAAGACATAAACTTAAGACTTAATGAAGTTTCCTCCCCAAATATTAACATAGCATGACAACAGGTCTCTTTAAAAGAGTATATCAAGCATTTCAGAACTGTTGCTAGAGTCTTTGACTCAAACACGCAGAAGCAAAGTTCTGTTCATGCTCCATTACATATACGGAATTCAAAAATAAATGGGGTATTACGCATAATTTAGTGAGGGAACCACTCGAATATATGATTCGTATGGAAAAGGAAACATTTCCGTTGGAAAAAGGAGACATTTTGATGTCATACAGAGGTAAAAGTCTCCATCAGTTTACACGGAATTTGCAATGCATTTGGATGTTGTATTCATAATGGAAACTGTAGCAAGTGTTCCTTTTTACACTACCTTTTAAATTT
This sequence comes from Holothuria glaberrima, assembly GCA_009936505.3. Lineage (NCBI taxonomy): Eukaryota > Metazoa > Echinodermata > Holothuroidea > Aspidochirotida > Holothuriidae > Holothuria > Holothuria glaberrima. The sequence goes on from WURT03004452.1 coordinate 14,035, forward strand.
GCAAACGAAAATGGCCCTCAATGGTTAAGCTTTACATTAAAAAAGAGCTGACACACGAAAAAAGGTGTAATTTTAACCCTTCGATCAACAGATACAATCTGCAAGGAAAATATTTTAGGAGACAGTTAACTTTAACAACAATCAAAGACAAGCCCACATGCGACCGAACCCTGGTTGGTGAAGTCACATCTTTCTCACCTCTAGCCCCAGAGAAGGTTGCTCAGTGGTCGGTGTAACCTCTGAATCGTAGTGTATACAGATAGCCAGGCCCGTAGCCAGACAAGGTTCCGAAGGGACAAAATGGCTTAGGGTGAAAAAAATTTTCAGGGGGCAAATGTGTGTAAAAATGTATAAAGTCAATGACAACTTGAAAATTTCGATGGGGCGAAAACTTTTTCAGGGGACGCCACGCCCTTGGCTTCGAGTCTGCAGAGCTGCGTCTATCAATTAGAAAGCTGTAAGGTTTGCAATTGGATAAAATAACAGTTTTTGATTGCTTGATCGTCTGGCGTGTGTTTCACTTCCCAATATTTGATATTCCCCTTTTTAACATGGCTGGTGTTTTTATTTGGACATAAATTGACAAATACCTGAACTGAGGAAGCTGGCGTTCAAATTGCCTCATCAGCTTTTACACTGCAGATTGATGAAAGACAGGGATATAAAGGGTTACAAAGTTCAAAGGTGGCTAAACATACACATTTTTATGACATAAATAACCTTCTCACTTCTTATAGGCAGCCTCCAATTAACTGTACGCTACAGAAAGGTAATATGTACCAAAACGTTGCACTTACTACCATGACGTGAGTAACCTTCAATAGGTCCTTTGAGTATGGACACTCGCATTGAATCACCCAGTGTTTCCAGCGCATTCCTGAGGTTGGTGATGTTCCAAGGATCAAAGTGTCCGTCTTGTTCAAAGCTTGTGAGAAGATTTTCCACCATTTTTACATTCTCCCTGATTCCGTCCTCATCGGGATCTAAAGCGCTTCCAGTTTCAGTTACGATCATCGTTTTGTTTGTGACTCCAAAGTGGCTTTGCAACTTTTCCCATTCTTCAGATGATATAATAAGAGCCAGGGTCCTCTTCATTGCATTAAAATTAAAGAGCTGTTTCTGTTTAGGAAGGTTGAATAGGGTTGACTCTCTAGTTTTGTGGTTAACAATATACTTTCTTTCATAGGCGTACGAGGCGGGGGGCAGGGGGCAGACTGCTCCAAAAAATTTCTGATGTCGAAAATTCGGGTAGGAGACGCCAAAAATTCGGGCACAATAGGTAAAATTCCGGCAGAGATGAAGTAAAAGTGAAAAGATTGCCCGAATTTTCCGCTGATTTTTTATCAAATGCCCCAAAACGTCCAAAACTTCTCGCGCGCTTTGCGCGCATGTAGTGATTTGGTGGTTTATTTTATGCACCTGAATTGCAACGAAATTCGGGCAACTTTTTGAGATTCGGACAAAAAATTGTCTGCTCCCCCTCCCCAAATTGGGAGAGTCCCGTAGGCTTATGCTTTCTTTATCACATGAAGATCTGCATCAATCAATGATTGCTGGTAAAATAATCTGTCTTAGCTGCATTACGTGAACGCAAATAAATGCACTTAATGCATACTAGGAAAGTTTTTTGTATTGAAAGCAAAGACATAAGATGTTACGTACTATTTCGATTAAGTTATTCATAGCCACATTCAAATCTGTAAAAGCACAACTTGGTTTCTGAATTAATTTTAAAAATATAAAGCAGTTACCTCAGCTTGAATTCACTAGACAAAGTGTTTCAAAACCATCTTTAAAAGCTTATTAATGTCCTTTTTGAAACCCAGTATCTTTCTTCCAAAGTATTTGAACTCAGCTAACTCTAAGATTGTGACACATGGAAGAGTGTTCTTGAACTTGTGCAAGCAATACGTTTTGTCTTAGTTTGGCTGAACGTTGAGGTGACATATTTTAGCCATGTTCAACGTTCAACTACAACTAGCGGTATCGATGTAAACTGTGCACTCCTCGCTGTGTATCCCTTTGCTCCTCTGTTTTATCTGCATAAAACGTAAGGGATCCTTATTTGTCCATTACCTTTTATTTAAAGTGTGCCTCAAGTCTAAAATTTCAAGAATACATATTTACGAGGTTGAAAAATGATTGTTATTCATTTAATTCCCATTGTCTGATTGTCATAGCTTGTTCGGTTGATGAGATATAAAATATTGAAAATTATTCACTTAATTATAAATATTCCATTGCGCAATAATTTGTGATGTCCTTTTTCTATAACTCAATTTACCTGCTTTTGTTCGCTTTTAAATTAAAGTATTTATATAACGTTGAAAAATGTGTTGTTTTACTGCACAGTTTTTGTAGGGGGAGGAGTTGTGTAGTCAAGTCACTTTATACTTATTATAGGGGATCACATTTTAGCATAAGGCATAGTGGCTTTCAGAAAGACAAAGAAAAGCAAGTACAAGCATGATATCACAACTTATGGTGCAAGACACCTTTTCAAATTGAGTACACAAGCTTGACGATTTTATTTTTCAGCTCAGAAATGTCCTGGAAAGATTGTAGCTAGACCATTTGGATTCATTTGTCAAGCTTTGTAACATAGGTTTGAAAAATCATTCATTCGGTACACTTTGAGTACTGGGTCATAGGTGGAAATATCTAAAAGTACAAGAAGTAACAATTTAACTAAGCTAGGTTAAATTAACCAGAATGAAAAAATGCATTGAGGTTTCGATGATGCATACTGTATATGTTTTATTCGCAATAATGCCATGTTATCCCATCTTTTTT
>WURT03004463.1:0-16826 GCA_009936505.3 Holothuria glaberrima
TGTCATGTGGGTGACTCAATCTTGTTACAATATATCATATGGCAAGGAATCACTAAGCCTTTTGGCTTTCTAGTTCTTCTTAATTCCACTTTTTCTTACTAATCGCTATTGTTTAGAACTTATAGTAACCTGTGATGTGCAACTCATAATGCAGCACCCAATGAACATATGTAACATGATCAGGGAATATTTGACAGGGATCACAAAGGCTTTAGTGACGTCATCATTTTGACAATTTCAGATAACTTTGTAGAAGCATTTTACGGTGTCATTTACCATGTGGGGCCTCTTGAAACTGGTGGTGTCATAAAAAACTGAATTTCAAAGTATGTTGCTTTTTTGCTATTATTTGGGGGAAAGCCTTGCCCAGACTGCTGGAAAGCTGTAATAGTCACATTTGCAATTTTCTGAATATTACAAAAAGTCCTTAAGAGCCACATGGCCTTTTCTGTTGGAAATAGTGCAATAAGAGGTTTGTTTGACTGAACCATTGGAAAACAACCTTTTGACAAATAGTTCAAATTGGCCTGCATTAAAATTTGCTTTCAAAATGTAGTATTTGTTAACATTTTGAACCACTCTATCTCAGCAACCTACATAGCAAAATCCAAGCTAAGTTTTTATTTAAAATCAGGTCAAAATTTCACAGACGCTCGGAGATGAAATTACAATCCTCCTTGAACACACCATGACAGCACTTTTACACTTATTAAACTACACACAGCATTGGTAATGCGGTGGTATGTAGCTCCTGCTGAAAGATTGATTCAGTTTTCTATTTTAGGTAATAATTCAATTTCATTGGGACTTTCTTGGACCTCTATTGCCTTTGGATCTTACCATACATCTCTTAGGCAGCCTTTGGACCCTTTTCTTCAGAGCTATATCATCCTGCCACACATGACTTAAGCCCATTTTGGGGGTGGGGTGTCTTTCAACAAAACTAATGTTTTTGTCTGGCTTGGATTTTAGTCCTTTTGTCTTCTTTGTGATTGCTTGGCGAAGGTGAAAGGAATCTTTGCAATCACTCTGTTGAGTATACGCCCCCTGTATGTATGTATGTGTGTGTTGTGTATGTATGGGTAGTTGTGATGCTTGGCTTATAAACACAATACAGTATCTCAAGATAGCCATGATCGAAACTTCTCATACTTAGTATATAGAATTATCTCTAGGTATGAAGCATGGATACTTTTCTTACTTGGCATGTGGATGCATCATAGCCAGAAGTTGGACCCTACTGGTGTTGGTAGAGGTCAAAGGTTATATGAGGTCACTGGAGGTGAAAATGTGGAATTCTTTAGAACATTTTGTTAAACACAATATCTCAAGATAGCAATGATTGACACATTTCATACTTGGTATGTGATTTTATCATATTGAGAGGAAGAACCCCACTGTTTTCAATCGGAGGTTAGAGATAAAAGATCAGAAACATTGAAAAAGCATGATATTTCAAGACAGGATAATTTTAATGCTTGGAGTATAGATTTGTCACTTTAATAGAGAATGGTCAGAAGTCATCTGAGGTCATCTTAGGTGAAACTCCAAAAACCTCGTAAACTAAATTTGCACTGGGCAGTACCACCAAATTGTGTACAATGTTTTGTTACTAATGAAAAGTTTGAGCTTAATTTTTGTACCATTCCAAAGATATAATTACAAAGAACTGTTAGTTTTTCAGCATCACTGTTACAATAATAATTCTTATTTTAATTACCTAATTATGAACATGTGTAAAGGATGATGTGACTATAGCATGACTAGAAATACCATTCATGTCCTAAGTCCGTTGACGACGTTGTGGAAAGTGCTCGGCTTTTGAAACAGATGGCCCAGGTTTGATCCCTTTGAAGACACTTCTTTGTTTTCTTTTTTGTTATTTTTGGTGGGGTTTAAAGTCATGTGAGGTTAGCAGAGGTAAAATTATAAAAAATGATATATTCAAGGAACATAAATTTGAGTGATGAACCGCAGTGCAACGAAGCATCCTCTTTGCCAAGGAATCACTAAAGCCTTTGAGCTTCCTGGTATTGTCCTCAGTTTTCTTTCTTTGTCTTGTCTGTTTTACACCCTACTTTTTTTTTTTAATTTTTCTCCTTACAGTTATCATCTATTTTTATGAAAATGTGCTGGACAGCCTGCTTATGGTTGCAAAAATGCCTTGTAATTAAGCTAACTAGTTTCAAATTTTTAATTTGAATAGTTTTAAAAGTTTCAAATAGTTACAAGTTTCAGATTCTGTAATTCTTGTTCTATCTTCCTACACCCTAAAATACTTTTCCGATTGTTGTTAAGACACACCCTTTAAAAGGTTTCTATTTGCATTCATTTTAATGGGAACCAAATTGTATTAAGTTACTGTACATACATTGGAGACCAGGTCTGGTGTCCTTGTTTATTTTGTGTCTTTATTTTATGCATCTGTCCTTTTGTTTCTGTTGGCTAATCTGCTTTATGGGCCAGATGAACTTTCATTCATCATCATCATCATATATATTTAATAAATGACATTCAACAATGAATATTCAGTTATAACAGAAGGAATGTACTCCATCTATTTTCTAGTTTTATTCCCTCATATGAATGCCAAAAAAAATCTTTTAAGGAGGAAAACAACATATGGTATTGGCTCACTCCTTTGATATTATTTTTTGGGCAAAAAAGGCAAGAATTTTCATGTATATTAGCTGTATTTCTATTATGTGAAATATTTCAATATAAGGTATACATGTGCAGAAATGTTTCTATGAGGAACCTTTTAACAAGAAGCTATTTGGCATGTATGTTATATCTGCATGACAAATCTTGTAGTTTTTACCTGTTAGGCTTAGTTCAGCATGAGATAAAATTTTGCATGACATGCAAAAATCATGCACAAAGTTTGATTTAGCAGTTATTTCTTTCTTACAAAATAGGATTGCAAATCATAATCCTAGCTTCAGGTAAGGTAGATGACTAGATTTACAAGCTACTATTGTTCACAAAAGAAGCACAAACCACAAAAAGTTGGCACCATTTGAGTTAAAATTGTGTTTTGTAAGATGTATGACTTTATGTCCTCAACCTTATGCCTGCCACCTAAGATAGGGTAGGACTACCAAAAATTACTAGCTCACTATTTCACTGTTTGTGTTGGGTTATGATTGTAGATAGTCAACAGTTCAGCTTTCTTCATGTTCTTCTTCATATCTGGCTGTTTTTGTAGCCATTATTTTGTGCATTGTGTGTCCTTTAATGTAGCCTATGTCTCTGTTATTTGGATTTGATGTTGAATACTATTGCAACCTGTGCATGTAAGTCAGTGTGTATGTGTGTGTGACAGTGAGTTTGTTTGGCATTTAGACTGAGGACCTAAACAATGGATTTCAGGTCCTCAGAAGGAAATTCAATAGATTTCTCACTTCCTGGAAAGTTTCAACAATAGACAGTGTATTGTTAAAGTTGGGATTAAGGAAGCAAACACAAAGAGATGGCAATGAGATTCTTGGGTTGTATGTACACATGACCTGGGTGTGTGTGTGTGTGTGGCTGTTCATGTTTGTGAGTGTGTCTGTGATGAAATGTTCTTTGAGTAGGCAGGGATCTTCATGAAATTGCTGTCATATAAAAGACATTAAGGCAAGCTCTTTAAAGAGTGGTCTGTTGGGCCCTGCATTAGGTAGGTATGCCACTGGGTAATTGATTAGGTAGATGTACCATAAGGCACTGCATTAGGTAGACAGATGTCACTGGATAATGGATTAGGTAAATTCTTCATTACATTAGATATGCATTAGATAGATCTACCTGTGATAGTGAGAGGTAAGTAATGGCCATCTTTTTTGTTGGGGGTGGCATTTAATTAATAGACAGAACTTAATGCTATCATAAAATATTGTTATCTCCTTACAAAGCCATATATGGTAATAGCCCTCAATGAAGGGCACCCATTTTATACATTTGTTTTTTTTTTTATTTTTCTTTTCTTTTTTTTTTTCATTATTTTCAAAATTACATTTTTCCTTTATTGTGTTTTCTTACAAACATTTGACATGGTATTACACAAAAGAGCTACTTTATGACACTGCTTGAACCAAAATACTTTCATTACCCTGAATAAATACAATCTTATTCAGACTTTTCTTATTTATAAAAAAGAACAGTCATAATAAGGTATTAAAATGAGGTCTTTGAGGAGCCTAATTTCGTTGTCAATTTCAGAAAGTGAGTTATAAAAGTAATGATCTGTGGGAGCAATTATAAGGGAGACTTTAGTAGGTTGTGGCATTTTTGACAAATTAACAAAAAAAAAGTAATTGTGATGAAATTGTAGTAAATTGATGCATAGTTATACTGATAGAAAAAGGATAGTAAATATTATCAGATGTAAGGATTGGCTTAAATAGTAGTGATTATGTAAGGCATGAAATGTCTTTATCTCCTGTGAATCACTTCTTACATGAAAAACTAACAGAGTGTTTGAAGATGAGCTTGCAAACATTGCTGTTTGCCCACAAAAAATGACAAGTTAGTGTTGCTATTTGAATTTATTAACCAGGTTGGCCTCTCCTTTGTTTTCTGTAAACAAGCTAATGTTTAACTTTACTCAGTTTGTAAAGTTTCATTTTGTAGATCAATTTTATCAAGTGATATTGTATTGAAAAGTGTCTTACTTTTTTAATCTAGTTGATCATTAACACCATTAATTTACAATTTTTGTATTTTACTAGTAATCTATTGACAGTGCAGAAGTGTGCAAAATCATTTAGGTGGAAATAAATGTCTGCATACAAACTAACAGAAGCAGTAACTCAGCTGATGCTCCTGAAAATCATTTTTTTCAATCAGATATTTTAATATTGAGATAGAAACAGTAGGCCTACCATTTTGCTTGTCCCGGACCTTTGATGGGTATTAAACTTGTTGATTTGCATTGCAGCCTAACAGTGTATTTGAACTGACTAAATGATGTATGCTGTACTCATATTTATAGTTATTACTCAACATTTCTAACCGTAACTCCTGCTAACTTTCTCCTCCACAAACTTATATTAATAAAACTTGGAAATTAAAATTATTTTTTAGGATTTGATCTTTCATAAGTAAATTTATAGGTCAAAACAATATACTCTGAAATTACCCAGAAGACATAGTGTCTGATCTGTGTTTGGTCGTAGTTTGACTAAGGGCTTAAAGTTTTCTATTATTGATCTCCTTTACCTGATCAATGATCATATCTGACTGTGTCTGTATAGTTACCATAGCAACTCTACTTTAGGATTCACATCAATTCATTTCTTTTGTGATCTATGTCACCCATACACATTATGATCAGCTTTGCAACTTGTTTTTTTTCTTTTCCACGTCCAATCTTTTCAGCCCTGTCAAACGTCGTCCTGCTTTACGCCCCCCACCTCCTAATAAACCAGCCCACCCTCCTCCACCAACACCTAGCAACACTTCATCTTAATTTGCTGTTTACCTTTCAATTTGCATGTTTGCAAGGTATCTGTCACTTTTTATCTTTATTTTGTAAAGGCTGAGAAATTCCATCCAGTTGTCACGTTCATACAGCATCCTGTTTGTTCGTATGGTTTTTTTTTTTTTTTTGAGAATTCTTAGTTTCAGAATTCATTGCAGCTTTTGGGGTTAAAATATTCCTGCTTAAATCTAAATATTTTGATTTTTACTCAGTCTTTGTTTCCCCTTTTAAAAAATGAACTTAATGAGTTTCTTTTTCTAAAGTATATGAAGCTGCTTGTATATGCTATAGAGCTGTCAGCCTCTCACAGAAAACAAACTTCTGTTGGAACAACTTGAATATAGTTTGAGAGACATTAACAAACTCTACATGAATTTTAAAAAGGAAATTGGAGCAAAATGTCAGGAGTTCATGCAAATATAGATTCAAAGTTGGCAGAGTCTTGCAATGATTGCATGCTTCATGGTTTTACATCAGGTTTAGCTTTGTCTCATCCATGAAAATCTCTCATCTTTGCCAAAATCATCTCTTTTGAATTGAAATATATTTTTTGCACCTTTTCAGTTGCACTTACATACATTGGAAATATTATTGGTCATTTCATAGCCTGGAAAGATTCATCTTTGTATCAGTACCATCATTTTGAGGTTTTTATGAGGAAAAACATGCTCTTCATGTGACATGAAATGTTTCCCCTTCGGCTGCACATTGCTTTTCAAATTAACAATCTCTTAAAGACTATCATTTTGAAACTTTTTGCCCTGAATGCTGCAAATTGCTCCAGAAAAACATATTTCGTGCTTCTCACCTCCCACATAGGTTTTACATAGGCTATCGACATCAGTGTCATTTATCCGTCCATAGACCCTTTCTCAAATAGCAATTACAAAGGATTATGGGATAGACTTTGGTCCAAGTCATTTTTGGCCACAGTAAAATGCAGTTGACAAAAACAATGCACACCAAAACTCTGTCTCACAATCTTTTGTAATTTGCTATTTGGAAAAGGGTCTACAGTTCCTACAAAAGAGAAATCAATCATGATGTATTAAAGTGTAGATACATTAAAACATGGTAACTCTCTTATTTACATCAGAAGTTGTTAGGGTGTACCTATTAATTTGACCTTTTCACTTTAATATTCAAGTGTTCTATAGCAGCGACATTAGGTCCAAATTTTTGAAAGTTTGAAGTTTCTACTTAAAAATTTTAGTGATATTTTGAACTTAGACGTAAAGTAGAAGTCCCATTGGCAAATTTGCCTCATTCAATGAACTTTGATGAAACTACGGTGAAAGTGCATGGTAGTAAAAAAATTTTTTACAGCATTCAAACAAACTACAGGGACTGAATTTCTGGTAGATAACAAATAAACAGGAACTCTTTGTTGTATATATTGTCTGTTTCAGTTTTGTCAGCTTGAACTGTCACGGTTAAGAAAACAGATACGTGCACTTTGCAAATTTCAGAAAATTCCCCAGGTCACTTCACAAATGTCAAATATTGAAGTTTACACTATGTCAAGTCTGAACCCACTGATAAGAGGAAAGAAACTTTGAAAGCATAGCAGTTTAATTCTTCATTGTTTGAAAAATTGCAAAAAAAAACTTGAAAAAAACACAATTCAAAACAGAAGTTTGTTCAAACAATAGTTTGATCATCTGGTGAACTTTTTATATGTACGTAAGTGACAACAAAATGACAGCCCTTTTATGTAGGACTGTGAATTAAATGGTGAAGTCCAGCTCTTTGTTTGTTCAGTCATCTTCCCAACTGTTCAGGTCTCTTCTACCTAAGAAAATGTTTCAGACCCAAATTTTTTTTGAAATTTTAAAGGTAACTTTAATCTGAGCCTTTCTTGTCAACTTTATTTCCTTTTATTGATTTTGTTCATGACCAATGCTTTCTTTTTCTTGCAAAATTTACATCTAACATTACACTAAAAAGTGTGATACCGTATAGTGGGAAATTTTCACGGGGGTATGATTTTCGCGCTTTTACGACCAAGTAACTAATCGCGAATTTAAGACCCGCGAAAATACTTCTGTTACTGTGTACAAGACTATGCTGGTTGATGCAACAGCGAATTCTTCACTCCGTAAATAGGTGAATAAGGTACAGAATCGCGAAAAATTAGCCTCGCAGGAATTTCCTGCTATACAGCACAGGGCATTAGAAGTTTGAAAACATTTTGTACATGTCCAATAGTCAAACCAGTGACCTAAGACATTCAAACTCAGAAGAACAGCTTGAAAAAAAGGAAGAAACTAAACAGTGGTGTTTGATGTCTGGGATATTATACCAGCTCAAATTAAAATTTTATAGAAAATGTTACGTTAGCCACCTGTATCTTGAGCACTAAACATAGGAATTCACTGACACTTTCATTATGATGCTGAGATTCATTTCCTCGTAAACATATGGAAATAAATATTACCTTAAATACTTTTAACTCCTGTCATCTGGTTGTCTCTGTATCATATATACAGTTTCATATACTTAAAGGAACTAAAAAGGTTAAAAATTTAATTCCACTGCTGTATAGAATTATAGAGTTTTGGCTTTTTTTTTTTTTTTTTTTTACAATTCAAAACCATGAGCTGGATGGAGTTTCTCACCTATGTGTTGTTTTTCATTGTTGTGTTATTTTGTTGGGAGTTTTTGTCATCATTTGTTTTTTTTACAAAGTTTACTTAGTTTGTAACTTTTAATGCTACACGGCAGCTTTTAAGTCAAAAGCTTTTGAAAAAGTTGAGAAATGAATTTGATGTAAATTGCAAGATTCACTTTAAGATTGTGTTTTGTACTGGCCATAAGAACCAGTACAGTTATGAAGCTACAGGTCGAGCACGTTAATTCCTGGCTTGATTTTCTCAGTGTCCATACCCAATCCTTAAAATCAGCAGTCCCAGCAGGCCTGCGCCTCACAATTTTTACTGGTCAGGTGTGATGTTTAGTAGACCTGGGATTCTGGCCCTGTTACAACACCTACTCTCCTACATGACATCTGACATTGAAGAGGCAGTTGCAAGATTGACTTCATATAAAATGGAGAATTTTTACAACACAGGGTTTTATTTTAGGATTGCAACTTTCACCAGCCATCAGGGCCAGTAAAGCATAATATGATACTACATATCACACAAGTAAATTACTTGCTAACTTTCTCATTGTATATATTATACATAGCCTACCCTAAAAATTAACTTGCTCACGGGCCTTGCTTTTCAGAATTTTCATTGGCCTGATGTCAAACTGGCTGGCCACGAGCTTTTGGGCCACCAACTAAGTCAGACTAGGCCGTTTAATAGTAAATAGCAACATATATGTCATAAATTATGCTCCTTTTGTTGAGCAAATGTTCTGCCCTGAGGATATTGATAGTATGGTTTTGTTTACAAGGAATGTTGTAGGATATAAATTTGTACAAATTGTCAATTATGGACTTGTCCCTAGAAATACAAACAGCAGCTAATTCTTGTGTCAATAGTTTTATAAGTTACCCATACAAGATACAACTTATACTTGACGTAAATGTGAACAGTACATAACAGTACATATTGCTCACTACTTAATCCATCCAGATAAGTTCCTTACCAATGAATCATGCTTTTGTGACAAATTTATGGCTTGACATTCTTATATGGCAGAGAGAGAGAGCTAGCCCTAAATATAACATTGTAATATTAGCAAGTTAAGGTTTGCTATGGGATAATTAAATATGAAGACCTCCATGTTTCATTTGATAACTTTGTCCCTAGTCATTGAAATATTTGGTTAACTTCAGTGTGATGTCCCTTTTTGAATTGAATTGATTCTCTCAAGTCTTGTAAAACAAGAGCCATTGGAAACCCATGCAAATGCTGTCATTTTTATAGAAAGTTAACAAAAGTTGCAATAACAGTAGCACAAAAAATGTATAGCCATTCATGACACATTTTATAAAATATAGCAGGTAGTTTAGATTTTCATTCTTCAGATTTTCTTGTTGTATCTGTATCCTTTCACCACTGTAAAATATTCTGCATGGTTTGTAGTGAGTCTATGTCATGTATTATTCTTTGCTTTTATGTTTCTTAATCTTCAAAACTCAGCTAATTTTGTTCTCCTTTTCTGTTTTCCATAAAGAGGTTAGATAATAGTATGCTTTAATATGCTGTGTTATAATTTCTAACCAATCAGAGGGGGGGTACATGTAGAAACTCATAGCATTTGTCTTTAACTATTCATGTGACTGTCAATAATACATGTGTACCATCTTCCTTGCCTGCAGACTTAGAAAAGCTGGTACTATGCCCCGCAAATCCTCCAAGAAAGGCCAAGCACCAAAACCTCCCGGTCCCCCGGGTAGTGCAGGGACATCCCCAACCCCTTCCCCAACCAACTCACTAACTAGACAGAGTAACCTAGAACCAAGCCCACTGGCAACCACTTCTACTCCGGCATCATCATCCCATGTAGCGGAGAAGGGGGAGGAACCTACAGAAGATGCCGACCATGACGAGGTGGATGGCCCCCACCCCGGGGAAGACGATGATGATGGTGATTCATCTGGATTACATACACCGGATAAAGCCTCAAATGATAGTCTGGACAAAATTTTGACTGCATCAGAAGAAGGTTCAGACTCTGGAAATGTTAATGATGAGGATGTTATGTATGAAGAAATAAAACCTATTACACCCCCAGTCAAAGAGAAACCCCAAAGACCCTCAGCCCCTAAGAGAGGGGACAGTAAAAATGAACTACCTCCTGCGGTATCAGCAAAGCCTGTAAAGCCTGACAGGCCACCAGAGGCACCCACAGAGAAACTTTCAGCTTCTTCCAAGGTACCAGATAAACCAGATAGGCCAGATAAACCCGAGAGGCCCAAGCCTCCAAATGCAAAAGGAGATAGGGGCTCGATTGAGAGGAAAGAGGGGGCTAAAGCAGAAGTCAAAGAGAGGGCATCAAAGCCCGGCAAACCCCCTCCTGTTCCAAGAAATCCTCCCCGTCGGGAAGATAACACTTCAAGCAAAAGTAACCGTCCTCTATCAGAGAATGGAACAACTCCATCTTCACCACCAGCTGTGAATCCAAAGAGTCCTGGGGTACAAAGACCTCGGATGACACCACCCCCACCTCCTAAAGATGGACCTTCCAAAGAAGACATGGAAGGTGAAAACACTCATTTGTAAGCAATAAATTTTACAGCTGGTCTATATGAAGACATGTCCGCTGTTTTTCTCAAGGAAGTGATATCATGTTTGGAAATGCAAGCTTTTGAGGAGGATATTTGAAAATTTAGTTCGCAGCCAATTTCTTTAATAGGACGGAAATGGTCTGTTTTGTGATGTATGGACGTGACTGATTGCCACCTTCGGTTTTATCCAGGTTTGAGAATTGTGAAAGGAGATTTGTCAGAAAAAAAAGCAGAATGGTATCATGCAGGAAGATGTGATGATTAAATTAGTGGATCTTCAAGAACCTTCTCACAGTCATAATAGTCAAAAGTTGAAAAAGACTTTTTAAGCAGGGTGACACTGCAAGCTTTGTTTTACATGACTTCAGGGAACCCAGGGACTGTCAGCTTTAAGATGATTCAGTCCGCATATTTGAGGCAGCGGTTGAACATACATATTACGGAATAGTTTGATGGAGCTCTCTGCAAATTCACTGATGAAATAACCATTGGAATCCCTCCCTCCTCCCCTTTACCTGGTCCATACTCACTCACACATACACTGTTGGTCAGCTCCATGCTACTTGAATCTTCAGGAATGGATGCAAATTTGACAAGAATGTTAACCATCTTTTAAAAAAAAATGTATTTGGAAATGGCTGTTATGTGTTTAACTCAGCAGTATCTAAGTTTTAAAAGTTGTTAATATTCTTGTACCCCAAAGGGAAGTGAAGATCTACTAAACTGTGGCAGTGAGAAAATTGTGGTGGTGGGGGAGGGATTAATATCAAAGGCACTTTCAGTCTCTTCTGGGAAATTAATTTTCTGATTTTCATCAGAGTAGGTGATTAATCCTTCCCCTCACTCATATTATGGGTGTGGTACTCAGCTGAGGGGTTGCCCACTTGTCATAAATGTTGTCCTTCAATATCTGAGGTCTCTCACTGCATTTACAATTTACCTCCCTTCTTTTAAGGGTTACCTCCAAAGGTGGAGTAACAGTTGGACCACTCAAGTAAAGAGTTGTCCCATTTACTGGAGAAGAGTTAGATCATCTATTTCGTATGGTATCATTTGAACTGGTGGTTGTACAAGATAATAATTATTGGTGTTATGAACATATTCTGAAAGTAATATTTGTCATAAAATTTACAGAAGGCAGGTCAAGAGGTCACTGCAGAAGCCAAGCAATATTTACAATCATCATTACTTATATGTTATATATGCAAGCCTGAGGCAATGAGAAAAGAACTTATCCTAGAAAGGTGACGTATGGGCTGTAAAACCTCATCTAACTTAGAAAGGTGATGTAGATACAGTCATACCTACAATGAGACATCAGAACCTTTGTTATTTGCCTTTGAATTAAAGGGTCATTGATGAAGATTTCTGCATAAAAGCTATTGTTAATTTGTTATAATTGAGCCTTCACACCAGTAGAAGTTTTTCAGGACCCATTTACCTGTTTAGGCTATGCAGTATCACCCTAAACATTTCAAATGCTGTATACATATAAGTTGGTCAATCATAGGGGTATGCCTAGACGTTAAAATTATTAAAAGTCAAAATATGTTTCCGAATTTGATATAACCCATTTTTATTAACATATGTGCAAACTTAAAATTACAAGTAGCTTTGTAAACTAGAGATAAAACAGAAAATGAGAGTATATGAAGATGTATACTAATTTGAAAACATTCTTTTCAAATTTTGTTGCACCAAAGAAGTTACTCTTGAGAGCAAGTCATGATAACCATTCCAAGTAGAATCATGTGGTGTACTTAAATGTTTAAAGGATAGGGTCAGTGTAAAGATTATTGACCAGTATCTATCAAAACCCTTCCATGGTTATTATCTACGTGTTTCTGTTTCTCGTTACATGCTTTCTCCCATTGTCGAAATACTTTCTTGTAATTTGCATGAATTAGCTTGTTAGTATTCCAAACACTGATTAATAAGATAACAACTCACAGTGAAAAGAATTTGTTTTATCATGCACCCATGTACTTAGGTAATTGTCCCTTTTTAACATTTAGACAATTATATGCAAATGTAAATTATTCACTTTTTCAAGTTGATAACATTCAAAAATATATGTAAAAAAAAAATTCAGTAAAAATCAACAGTTGTAGAGAGATGCAAATTATGTGGAAATATTCATTTAATGAATCATAGGTGTAGCATGTAGTCACTCAGGGCTGGAATAAAAATTTGATGGGCCTGGGGCTGTGCTCCTATTGGATGCCTAGGAAAACAGCTTTTAAAAAACTTAAATGACAGATTATTATAGTCATTAAGAACTGTTTGAAAAGCTTTAAAACTGTATATGCAGGCTTACTAAGGTGTATTTGTTCCACAAGTACAGTTAAAGTTATGGTATACAATTTTTTCAGGGACATTGGGGCTGTATCCCCCTCAGCCCCTACTTTAATTTAGCCCTAAGAGTAGCTGAAGATGGGTATTCACAACAGTTTCTGGGATTGAAATATTTGTAATAAGCGGATATATTTTTACTACTGTCACTTCATTTTAATATATTTGTAGCTTATTTTTTTCAGAGGGACACATTGTAGAACTGCCCTTAGTAGCATTAGTGGAGTTTATATCAGAATGGAAGCACATGTTGCTGTTTGTCATCGGGAAGTCAGGAAACTTACCATATTCAAACAATATGAAATTATTTGTCCCTACATTCTCTCAAAAATATTTATTTTCTTGTAGATGGTATGATATGATAATGATTCTCAGTATGAAACAAGTTATCTTGGGAGAAGGGACTGTGAGGAAGCTTTTCTTGTTAGTACAGTTCAGGCTTTGAAGGGCAATCGTTTTATGACTCTAAGCAATCTCGAATGTGGGAAAAGCCATGGTTTATGAACAACAGCTTCACGTTGGGTGACTAACCAACTCAACAATTAAGCTCAAATTTGGTTTCTTTTGAAAGACCATTTCATATGGGAAATCCATGGATTTCTCTTGGATGAAAAACCCACCTTTCTTTTATTTGGCCAGGAATGGAATCCAGTACCTCCCGGTTGCTAAGCTTCATCGCTTCCAATGCCACCGCCTTTCTCCACTGTGCCACAGCTATCTGCCAGATAGCAGTTAAAATGTGGAGGATTTTCAACATTCCTAGTCAGAATTTTAGAGGAGAAAGGGGGAGGAGCATAGAGCCACGTTCTTGCAACAATGTCCTGTAATGTATGTTGTCTTTGGTACAACAAGTTAGATATAGGAGGAGTGGAATTGGATACAAGAAAAGTATAAATGTGTTCTATGACTATAGAATGAAAAAAGGAGAAATTTATTCCAGAGACAATTATTCTAGAGATAATTTTACCCAGTCAAGGTTAGAAGTTAACTTGACATGTATGGCAATATCAATTAGTAAAGGGGAAACCAAGGTTGGTAAAGTAATTTTGAAGTTATATCCATGATGTAGATGACATTAGACATTCCTGTACTACAGTTGAGGTTGAACTGAGGACCTGTGTCCACTTGATACCATTGGTACCACAAATTGTTTCACCTTATGGTTGTCCTCTCATGCAAGTTTGGTAAATTTCTACCAGATTTACCTCAGTTTAAAAGGGTGTGTGTGTCAATCACTGAATTAGCAAGCACCTACCAAATTTCTCTCCAAATTTGCGATGTAATGTTTGCATTTTGTGCTCAACCAGAATTTTCTGTCATTCTTTTTTTTATTGAAAATATTGATGTTTCTGGTAGGTATTACTTTATTGGATTGAAAATTAATATCACGGAATTTGAGTTCAATTCATCCCTGGGTTACTGTGGTGTGTCATTGAGAAAGACACTTTACTCCCATAGCCCCAGTCCATCCAGCCGAAAGTTGGTACTAGCTTAGGCTAGGAGGTTTTCCAGTGAAATACTGTCGTTTCAACCTTAGAGGTGTCACACTCTCCTCCAATTCACATCAAAAAAGCTGTGTATAAGTATCAACCCAATGGCTCCAGAAGAGTTTCTTATCGCAGAAACAACCTATATTATATAAGTATATCAAAAACATATGTCATGCCCAAAGTGATTGACAGTTTCTGTAGTACCTCCTAAGTAATGTGGGAAATTAATTTCATTTTCTATTGTTTTTATCTTTTCTACTGTTTTGTGTCTCCTGTTTTAATGTAACTTCGTCATTTAGCCTTAAATAATAATGTTTGATAACAACTATTATTTTTTCTTTGTCTAATACTTTCTTTGTCGTAATAGATGTCTGTACTGTTGTGTACCAGATAATTATAATTATGTTTCAAAATGCCTTTCATAGCAGTGCTCTAAGTCATTCTCATGTATATAAATAACTTTAGCTGGGTCGTTGTTGTTCTGATATCTGTGAAATACTATGTACACATTAAAATTTGATAACTTTTGAAAACAATATTTCATTGTAAGTATCACAGTTGAGTTCACCATTTCCTTTCAAATAAAATGGATATCTTAATCTTTGTCTTTTGAGCAGATCAATGAGTTCATATGTAATAAAAAAAGAGAAGTGAAATTGAAGGAGACCAGTACCATTGATATACTCTAAAATATACATTGTAAAAAAAAAACAAAATTCTCCTTTGATTTTTAAACTGTGACCTGTGTTCATTAAAATTTGAGAGTGTATTCAATTGGACCATAATGTGGGGGGGGGGGGGGAGATTAAGGGGGAGGCATTTAACCAGCACTATCACAATTTTCTGATATTTATCCAATGCCTTCATGTGGTTTGTCCAGGGAGGTATTGGGACATGGATGTTTGTGAGAAAGATTAAAGGCACTCTAATCTCACCCCAGACAGTAACAATTCTCCCTTCCCTACCAGTTAACTTCTAGCTCCTCCTCCAATTCAAACCAAACTGCCTGTCTTATTACACCTCTTAGCCAGAGCCACAGTAGCCTGCATCGAGTTTAAATTGCTTGAGGCAATATTGTCAAACAAGTGTGTGTGAGCTTAATTGGGAACACTACTGACTGTACAATTCATTGTTGACCAACCAGAGTGAAACTATTGTTTCAATGAATGTCAAAGTACAGTTATCAACTGTGTTTGGAACTCCGGGGATATTCCTAAATATCTTTGGTTGGGGGATGCCATATTTACTTTAAATGTATAGCTTGGGAGGGAGATATCAGTAACCTTGTGGTAAGATAGTGTGAGAGATGGGCATAGCAGGAAAGATGTTTACCTGCCCTATTTTGAATGCCTTCAGAATTGCAAATAAGACTTGGTATGGAACATGAAGAATGACTCGCATGTTGTGATCAGCAGGCTAATGAATCACATAAAAAGTTAAATAATTACCAATTACCCAATCAAGGCAATGTAGATCAGTGACATAAGAACCTATATGCTCTTAGCAAAACAATGTGCTTCATCCTAAAAGGATTCCCATTGGTGGGGAGTTACTTCTGCGTTTGTGATTGGTTGCTTCAGTGTTAAACTGACCCTTACCCTCACACTGACACTCTTTAAAACTTTAAAATAGTCCAAAGTTATATTCAGTTATTTTCGATTGAGAATCACAGAAAATTGGTAAAGATGGGGATATAATTGAATAATTGAAAAATGTCGCACCAGTTCACACCAAGGACGTTATGCATTCTCTAACATTACTTAAAGGGAATATACTCCCCCTCATTTTACTAACCTCGGAAGGACCGCCAGTCCTCGTGTAATGACCACTGGTGTACATGCATTTATATGTTGACACAGCAACTAACCTAAAATCCGGAGGTGATGATGAAAAATATTGAATTATTCCATTTCCACAATAAAGTAATAAACCGAACAGCTTGCCCTCTCTCCATCCCTAATAATGCCTTACTAGATAGCACGGTGATTTGTAAGAGGTGACATCCAACATCCCCCCTCCCCCTATGTTTAAGGGGTATTTTGAGGACATTCAGTTCCCGATTGTCTTGACCTTCAAATGTTTGTAAGACTTGGGATTGGGAAGTGAAGACGCCGGGGTTCTTGGCGTCTACTCTTTCTCGCAAAGTTGTTGAACTTATTTCACCCAGTATCAAATCGCCCGTTGTTACTCAAACAGGGGCGTATACACATGAATTCGCAGGAGGGGGTGTGAACTATTTTGGAACCAATTACATTCTGAGATTTCTTGGAGACCAACTCCCATTGACATAGTTGTACGATCCGAATTTCCTAGATAATTACAATTTACAGGACGGTAG